>WOUH02000001.1:1867477-1883724 GCA_009936405.2 Stevia rebaudiana
TGCTTATGTGTATTTTTTGGCATAGTTTGTTATTACATGATGAATCTTAGGCCCGAATCGCTGACCCGATCCGAACCGTAAAATTATTGTTTTCAGTTCTATGTATTGGAGCATCAAAAAACGTGAACCCAGTGGAAAAAAATCCTGGATCCGCCACTGGCGATAATGGAGCCCACGAATCTGGAAACCCCTACATGAGCACCACACCATCCAGCCCTTGGTCTACTTTGCTAAACAAATCAAGTTTTCTAGGGTTTAGGATTAATGATTCATTTAATTTGTTTCATGTCCAATGATTCATTCTTGATGCTATACTACATCTAAAACCCTAATTTATAATTATGTTGAATGTTGAGCTGCAATCAATTATTTTTTGTTTGTCAAATGTTAGAATTGCATGTTAATTTGGGTGTTGAGCCTTATTGTCGTTTAAAACAAATTAGTTTATATAACTGATAATTCGTTTGGTCCTAGGGGCATTTACTTCCGACTCGTCCTAGGCATTTGAAGTCTCAGGACCGGCCCCAGGGGACCCTATCGAGTGGTGAGCGCTAGCGCGCATAGCGTGGATGCACTTGACACGCTTGCATCGTCACAAGTCGTTTAAGAGCCGCATTTATATATTTTGAAGTTAGTTCGAAGTTGCCACTGTGCTTTCTGGGTTATTATTTAGGTTGCTTCTATAATTGTAATATAAAATGCATCGAATTCATTTTTAATTTTTTTAATTCTTGATTGAATTATTTCAGCTTTGTTTTACTATAAATGCTAAGGTGATTGTTAGTTGAAAAAACACTAGACTTCGTAAACTCACAACAAAAAAATTTCACCAATTCGTATTTTTTATTTCTATGTTGTGCTTATTCAAGTTAATATTTCATCTACTTGTGTTCTCTCTGGTTTGGTTGTTTTACACTGTGAAAAACGCGTTCTCTTTGGCTCGAAATTTGTTAAACATATCTATGCGAACATAATTTTCAGCCACATGTTTATCTTGTTCACAAGTTCTTCTATATTTATTTCGTTTTAGATGTCGTAGTACGTAATTGAAATTTTATCTTCCATTTCTCTATTGTTTATTATAAAAATGTTTTATTATCTATTATGAACGACACATTTAAGCAAAATTAGTTAAAAACATCGTCATCTCTTTAAACAGTAGTTGGTCAATATTTTTTTTCAAGTTGCCTAAGGCATTATCCCTGATTTGGATTTAATGAAAATAAAAAAGTACTACAATTAAAAATGTTAATATTTTCTTTTTCTAATGATCGAAAACGACATCTACCAATTATCTACTTAAAATTTATGTAGCAAAATATAAAAAGTAAACAAACATCATATTCAAACAAGGGAGGTTCACCCCCATTCGTGGAGACCTTTTTGTCCCTTAACGTTCTTTTGTTCTAGTATATAGATTAATTAATAGTAACTTTCCAAGATTTGAATGGATATAATAGTTTATTATTTTGTAATTAGGTCATTGACGGTATTACTGTATTAGATAGAATTTATAGGTAGTAGTTAAGTTTTACTGTAAATGGATAGATTTGGTTTATTTTGTGTCAACGCGCGCGTTTGGTCCTTTAGCTCCATTAATTACATTTTAATTATAATTACTCATTAATATAAAATATAATTCACTTTTGACATGAAATGCTAAGCTAGAATGATGCTTCATTGCTTCTTAGGGTGAAGGGACTTGTGAGAGGGTATTTATAAGTATCATTCAAATTACTCAATCAAATCATGTTATTTCAAATGTTCCAACTACATCTCAAAGTATCATTTATTAGTGACAGTGGTACCATCCTAAGTCCCAACTACCCTCCCACTTTTTTTTATGTTTTTAAAATAAATATAAAAGAATAAAAATAAACATTAAAAATACTAAAATTTTTAATTAATTAAATAACAAAGTTACATTCAAAATACGGGGAAAAAAAATAAAACATAAATATACGAAAAAAAAAACACATCTAATTATCCTGGTTATTTGTCGGGTTCATTTCCAGCATGTTTCTCGCTACATGCTCCACAAGATCAAATCGAAGTTTAAAATGTAACGCTGGGTCCTACAACACCGCAAGCACGTTATCATCAATAGTACCGCATGATCCCTTATGTAGGCCGGTGATATAGCAAATTGTCGTCTTTTATTATCATATTGTGCAATATCATGCATGCATAAACCTCGTTTCTAATCTTTTCTCTAGTCATACCTCGACTAGGTCGTCTAAGTCTTCCCCATGTCGCTTTTAAAACACCAAAAGCGCGCTCAACATCTTTTCTTGCAAATTCTTGCAACCTCTTAAATTTCTTTTCCTTTGGATCGGTAGGAAATGGGAATGAGTTAACAAAAAAACACATCTAATTATCCTGGTTTTTTGCCGGGTTCATTTCCAGCATGTTTCTCGCCACATGCTCCACAAGATCAAATTGAAGTTTAAAATGTAACGCCGGGTCCTACAACACCGCAAGCACGTTATCATCAATTACTGGTTCTACCGGATGATCCCTTATGTAGACCGGTGATATAGTAAATTGTCGTCTTTTATTATCATATTGTGCAATATCATGCATGCATAAACCTCGTTTCTAATCTTTCCTCTAGACATACCTCGTCTAGGTCGTCTAAGTCTTCCTCATGTCGCTTTTAAAACACCAAAAGCGTGCTCAACATCTTTTCTTGCAAATTTTTGCAACCTCTTAAATTTCTTTTCCTTTGGATCGGTAGGAAATGGGAATGAGTTAACAAATGTAGACCACGTAGGATATATTCCGTCCGTTAGATAGTATCCACGCTTGTATAGACGATCATTGACATAAAACAGACATTTAGGTGCGGTTCCAAGTTCCTCGGTTGTAAAATGTGCGCGATTGTTGGAGAACTTTGATGTCGTTGTTGGAGCGGGATGGACCACAAAACGCATGCCAAAACCATAAATCATTTGAAGTCATCGCCTCTAACATGAGTGTCAGGTACTGATGATCACCTTTCATGTATTGTCCACGAAATTTAGTCGGACAATTTCTCCAAACAAAATGTGTACAGTCGATGCTACATAGCATACCCGGAATTTCATGTCTATCTTCATGTGCTTCATACATTATCGCAATGTCGTGGCTTTGGTTTCCGTAATAATTCTACATGGTATAAATGAATTATAGCATTACAAAAATGCTCTATACATTCACGCGATGTTCTATTAGCCATATTTAAGTACTCATTGTATTTGTCGGGAGTGTTACCGATTGCGAGTTGTTTAACCGCCAACGTACATTTTTGTAACGATGTGAAACTTTTCTTCCCTCTTGCGTCCACTCCCTCTTTAAAGTAATCAAACTTAGCTTCTATGTCTTCTACAATTTTTAAAAACAACCTCTTTGACATTCGAAACCTTTCGCGAAAGATGTGTTCCCCGTATACCGAATCGACTACGAAATAGTCTCTCATGAGCTTCTTCACGATCACGTCTGATATGTGTTCGACTTGATGTAGCCGTGTCACCCAATTCAGCTTGAGCTTCGGCAACAACACCAGCTAAAAATTTAATACTCTCACACCCGACAATAAACTCGAACTCTTCGGAAGGTGAGTTGGGTGGGATATAAATGTTAGGGTGATCCATTTTTTTGGGTGTGGGTGAAAGAAAAATATAAAAGATATGTGGATTTATGGGGTTTATTTATAAGGTGTGTTAAAATTGATTATTTTTTTTTTTAATTCTAATGGTCAAACACATGGGGCAACGGTCGGAAAATTTAATGTTGGAATCACTAGCCGATTCGGCAAAAACTTGCCACCCACCCAAACCGGCATGCTACCCCCGATAAGGTGGCCATGGTGTTGCCGCCCGGCTTCAAAAGCCAATTGCACTACCCGATCTCCACTCCGTCGACCCTTAAAAGATAATAGCAACATTTAGTAAAATTTTATACATGATATGTGATTTATACATGAATTTTTTATGGTTCATGACTAGCTTATTTTGTATTTAGTTCGAGCCATTAAGTATTTTAATCTCTAAAGTAGTCATGGATAAGCTGATTCATCATTATCATCACCATAGTCATAGTCAGTATATCTCATCTAAATGTAAGGTTTGTGGAGGGTAAGATGTAGACATCATTATTTCTACCTCATAGAAATAGAGATATTGTTTCCAATAAGACTCACAACTCATAATACTTGATTAACCATCTATCTTAAGGACCAACTAAATGCTATTAACATTATTTTCCAAAAAAAGTAAGTAAAATAATATTAAAATAATTGCAATTTTAATTTTACCTCTCAAAAGCCTATACATGTACTATTATAGTATTATATGCGCACAAGCACCAGGACTGATCAACAGGCCAGAACCGGACCGAACCGAACAGACCCGGGGTAGGACCGAAACTGATTATCACACAAAAATAAGGACCGCGAACCGGACGGTTTTTTGGGGATTCGGTCCGGACCAAAGACCAAGTAAACGGGTCGGATATAGTTGAGAAACAGGTCGGACCATATATTTTTGCTGAAAAAAAGGGGGTCATATAAATATATCAATACATTGTTGAAACATCGTTTAAACATAGTTAATAATATATTTATACTAAAGTTTGTCTTTGACTTTTTGTTTCAGATTTATTTGTTATTACTAAGTTTAAAATTAAATATAAAATGCTCACACTCAGATTTATTTGTTGCTACTAAGTTTAAAATTAAACATAAAATGCTCACACTCGTAGTAGCATGTTGGTATGTTACAAATTGAACCAAACTCATAACAAACTGTAATAAACTAATAAGGATGCACATGAAAGTTCCAACATATGGATGAACGAAGCTTGGCATTTAGGCTATGAAGCAGCTTGGTTGATTCAAAATTACTACTTGTCAGGTCATAAGTAAAAAAATATTTTGATTAACTGATTAAGGAAAAAACTTTGAATGACAATTTTAAACATACCAAATATATATATTTTTTTGTTTTTTTTTATTATAATCGGTTATTAAACGGTCCGGACTGCGACCTGTCGGGTAAGGACCGGAACCGAACCCAACCCGATTAGGGTCTTTTCCAAGAACCGCGGACCCGAACTGCAAATGCCTAGATGGGTTGGGTTCCGTTATCACGAGTCGGTCCTTGATTTTTAAACGGTCCGGACTGCAAACTGTTCACCCCTACGCATAATGCTAACGGGGCAATAAACCGATTATAAACACTATAACACGTTGATGTGTATGAGTAGTAGGGGCTAGTCCGTCAATTAAAGTTTACCTGGGTTGGAAATTAAAATCTTGCAGATTTTCCTTTTCGATATATCAATAAGTTACTTTAAAGCAAGCAAATATTCTTTTCCGAAACTAATATATACAACATATGCTTTTTTAATGATTATATATGGAATAATGACATCTTTTCAATAACTTCTCATAAAAGATTGGAAGCAACTTTTATTATAACTTTTTAGTTAATTACAATTTTTCTTCATGTGGTTAACCTTCATGTATAATCTAAAAGTTTAAAAATTATATATAGACTCTAAATTTTTCAAACCTTTAACAGTTTTACTTTATTTCATTAATGTCATTCATTATTTGGTATGTTTTTTTGCCCAATGACTAAATCACCCTTATTTTAATATAAGTTGATTTAATTATAGTTTCACTTCACTTTTATTTATATACTCTAAAATTTAAAACATCAACAAATGTTTTATTCAAAACCAATTTTTGTTAAGAACTAAAAGAATTAATTATAGCCACATGTTTTTCAACAAAAGGCAGTTAATTAACCGTCGGCCTCACTCATGTTCTCTCTCTTAATAAATCATTAACGCAATATGTACAAGTGTTTTATTCGGTTCTTACAGTTCTTAATATAATATTACTTTTAATAAAATGTATCCCTATATATAGATATACGTACATGTAAGATACAAATTACATATATGTAAAATGCAATCTACATATATTTTTTTTTACTTTTTTTTTGTTTTTTACATTTTTAACCTTATAACTACAATCCATGAAATTTTTATTTTTTTTAAATATCGGGTGATAGTAGTTTTCACGGTTTTTACAACTTTTAGTAGTTTTCATTTGATCCCAATCCATCCTACTTATATTCACATATATAATTATTGAGTATTGTAAAAACTGTATAAACCAAAGTACTATTATAATATTTTCATAGTGCTATAATAATACTTTTAATAATAGCACTTTGGATCAATGAAGTAAAGTTTGTAATTGATCTCACTCCTATAATAATTTATACATATATAGAGGAGAGTTAAAATGAGAACTTATGTTTTTGCGAGAACTCGACCAAACGGACTCCGATTGAGTTCATTTCAACGGCGTTGTAATCGTCTCGTTGAGCCCTAACCATAAATATTAAACCCTAAAGTAAACTTTAAAGTTAAACCCTAAACTCTAAAACTATTATGTAATTTTAAAAATAACAGACTCGTTTAGACTTGTGAGTCTAGCCAAGCTCAGTGTGGGAAGCTCAACCTCGAGCACATTTATTAAACGAGCTCTAGTTTAAAGCTTGAACTCGTTTAAACTAAGCTCAACTAAAGTTGTTATCAAGCTGATCTTGAGTAGCTCACAAGCGACACGCCTCGTTTACACCCTAATCCTATTCTCCAAATAAGCTAACCTCGGCTGCCTCTATTTCTCGTTCTTGTTTCTGGATGTCGAACGATAAAGGCTCCAACATGCACATGAAGAATAAATCTGACTTGTCAAAGAATGATTTATGGCTTTGTCTGCGAAACAAAGAGCGAGTGAGTGCATGATATGATCATGGTAAAATTATCTTTTGCAAAGGAATGATTTTCATGTTAGAAGAAACAATTCAAAAAACCTAGGGTGTTAATTGTGTCAATTGTGTCGGGTTAAGGGTTGAACTGTTAAACCTAACATGACCCATATATTCATTTGTGTCAAAAACATCAATCCTAATTTGTGCACACTTAAAATCATGTAACCTTAACACAACCTGACTCATTTAAATAAATGAGTCAAATGGCTCAGTGAGTCAATGGGTTGTAAGGTTGTAATCAATTTGTAAACGTGTTGAAACAAGTTAATCGGATTTGACAAGTCAGCCAAAAATGAACCATATGATATGACAATGCAAAACCTGATTATTTTCGAGTCAGTGTTAACATTGCCACCGTTAGAAGAGTTTAATCATTTTTAAATAAGTTGCAGTCATTTCCATTACCTGAATGCTAATACTTCCACGAATTTTGTGTCGATCTGCACCATCAAAACCATCCAATTAACTATCACAAGTTTAAACACATGAAATTTGACTTTGGAGGTGGAATCTCATACATTTAGATTGAAAATTAATAAAATTTTAACAAATGCAACTGTTAACAGTTTCCTATAGCAGCTTTGTATTAAATTTGGTATTTTTTCCATTTAATTAAAAAAAAAATGAAAATTTCTCCTCATTGAGAGGAAAGAATGTTAATAATATTTTTGTTAAGAGTTGTTCAATCAGACAAACTGATCTACTAATATTTTTGTGTTTATGTTAGTAAGTAATTAACGTGTCACGATAATAGTCTAATTAATTTGGGGCAATTTTCAACCTATTTGACTGTTGCCATTATAGTTTTCATCCCTGGGGTTTGCAAGACTTAACAGCTTCAGTTCACCTTAACGGAAACTATCCTTAACATTTGAAGTCTTAACAGTTTTCATCTCTAACATTTCAAGTCTTAACAGTTTGTAGCGTAACGTTTCAAATCTTAACAGTAATCTGTTAAGGGTTTAAGGACGAAAGTTGTTAACCCTTCACACGTTAGGGACAAAAACAATTAAAAGTAGACTAGAACTGTTAAGTTTTGCAAACCTTAAAAACGAAAACTACAGTATACTCTAAAAATAACTCAAATTGATCATTGAAAGTAAACACGTCGAAATTGCCACTTATACATTCAATCAACAAAAACTAATCAAGTGATTGCAACTTACTCCGGTCTCTTCTTTTACCTCTCTAACCGCAGCATCACAAATATCTTCACCCTACAAAAAACATTGTTTTAAAAATATTTCAGTAAATTTGGTATGTGATGAGTAAATTACCAAAATAGACATACCTCATCAACTACTCCTGTAGGAAACTTCCATATGCCAGTTCCTTGAAACTTTCCACTCTTCTCTTGCACCACCAAAACCTAAAAATACAAAGTATTTAGCAAAATCCAAATCTAAAATAAATAAATAAATAAATAACTCATGCCACCACGTGTCACAATTCTGGCTCCCTAAGATATATTTTTCCGCTTATGTTATTCTAAATAGTATTGCACTATTCTTTATAAGAAACTTAAATATCGTTTTATAATTCCCAAATTTTCATTACTATGCAATTTTTCCTTTATTAACATATGTAATACATGGGTTTCCAATCCTAGTAGAGTGAGTATATATTAATATCTTTCCATTGTAAACTTCACATGTTAACGCAGAAAAAAATACAAAATATAAAAGAAAAACACTCACTAATAAAATAGTTGATAAATTTATACGTGCGACCGGAATCTTGGAAAATAAAATTTGACACACTACAATAAAAAACAAATGCCCATTAAGCGCGAGAATTATGCAATCCATGATTCATGCATTTTTACAATAAAATAAAACCATCTAAAATTATAAAAAATTGTCATGGCCGTTTGTCACAACTCCCGGCCCATTACGCCTTTATTGTCCATATTTACGGTCCGTGTCACATATAAATTATAGAAAATATAAAATTATAAAATAAATATATCAATGTTGATAAAATGCTAAGAAATACCTCTCCATTTTCATTCATCACAAAAGCACCAATACCCACTCGATGACTTGCATTTGCAGGCAAAGTGTTTAATGTTTCAGGGATCCAATGCACAAGCATCAAATGTTTTGGTTCGGCATGATGATAATAAAATCCTTCCTGCAACAACATTAAATAATATTTTAATAATTTGAGGTTTAATTGAGGGTTTTAGCCATCAAGTTAAGACTAAAATAATTATCCACTAAAAATAAAACCAACTATAAATATAAACAAAAACTTACTTGAACCGTTGGCTCGATGAGATTGACAAGCTCGATTGGCAATTTGATCCATATACCTCTTTTACCCTAAATAAATGTTAACATTATGCTCATGAATTGTTACTCCAATAAAAAAGAAATCATTAAAATGGCAATGAAAGAAAAGCTCAAGATTCATGCATGATTAAATTATACTTGCGCACAAATGTGTGATCAATACCAGATATTAGTAATTACAGTTCCAGACATTGTAAAAGAATTGTGATCTAATGTCAAATGAAAAAATTTACAATATGATAATGTGCATAATCATCCATCATGAATACAAATATTGCGACTCCCAACGTTCTTGAATAAGAAAAATTTAAACATAAGTTTGGATTGCATAAGTTTCTTCACATTGAAACCTTAGCTCTTATACCACTTGACGCCTCAAATTGGAAGCAACATGACGATAGATAAATATTATTTAAACAAAATAAAAATTAACACTAATATTGAGTGGATATATCTCTATCTTCTTGTCTCCTCAAATCCAGTTTATACAAAATTCAAAAAAACCTTTTGACATATGTAACTTGAGTCATATTAACATTCTGACCATCTCAGCAAATACCATATGCAAATGTAACATTAGACACAAATCTAATCATTTTAATTCACTCATTCCATATAGTTCTTTTCTTATCCTGCATTTGCAATCAATCACCAACTCAATTAATCAATACTACTAAAAACTCTTCAAAGAAAAAAAACAGAAACCTGTTGTTTCCAATGAATCATTGAAGCTTTAAGCAAAGAATTAAACATAATTGGGTCAATGGGTTGAGTAGACATTTCAACAATCACACCTCCATGTTCATCCTCTTTACCAGTTAATAAATTATCAACTGTTTGCAACTGTTTATCTGACAATACAGGCGACGGAGACGAAGAACTCGCTGAAGCTGACATGGGTCTTGCATTCAAATGGATCCTAAAATTGCTTTTGTATATGCCTGAAAACAAATTAAAAGAAACATATCCGAAAATCAAGTAACTTTTAGTTAAACCCAAGTAAATCAGCAAAACAAATGAGTTGTACAATCCAAAAACCACAAAAAACCCCAAATTGAAGAGCAAATACCGAGTACAGATTCGATTATAACAAATGGGTACGTTAATCCGGTAAAAATTTCAAGAATTTCGATCTGGAAAGTGAGAAATTGACCTGCACCGGAGAAGAAGTTTGGGCGGAGACGTAAGAAGATGCATATAATTGACGGTCTGTGAAGAAATCGGATTATCATATTCTATTTCTTATTCTTATTATGTTTCAGTACGATTGGGTTTCTTATGAAGAACATGTTTGCACATGCGTACGTTAGCAGTGGCCATCAGAAGTCCACAGAAGGTGGGGGGTGTGGTATGAAATATGGTTAGACCGGAAACGGAGTCCGACCCGATTAACCCAAAACCCACTTAATGATCCGGTCTTCATTTCCTGCAAAATTTGACTTTTGTCTACTCCTACATAATCTTGAGTTTTAGGTCTTCCAATAGCTAGATTTGCAATTTTAAAAGCTTGGTCTAATTTTATTTTTTCCTATCAATGTTTTCAGAACCGGACCGGACGTCGAACCGGTCTTCTTACCGGTTAAAGGTCGGACCGGTCGGATCGGTCGAACCAGATTTAAAAACCGGATGATTTTTATATATTTTTATATATATTTATAAATAAAAATTAAAAAAATAAAAAATAAATAAATAAATCGGGTTCAATCACCGGTCCGAGCAATAGCATTCAAGTCCACGTCAGCATCTAAATGTTTATTCCTAAAAAGCGTTTCTAAAATTAACCCACGTTCGTCTTGGTTTGGAAGTGGAACATACAAAAGTTTCCCCAACCTTCCGGACCGTAAGAGTGCTCGATCTATCGCATGTGGTCTACAATAATCAAAATCCAACAAGATTATTATTTATAATAAACCATTAATTATGTAAGTAAATTTATAACAAAAACCTGTTGGTAGCACCAATTACATAAACTCCTTTGCGTTCATCACCACCATCAAGCTCTAACATAAGCTGAAAATATAAAGATTCTTAGTTTTTTAAACATATTGAGATTAGAGATGAATAAAATTTGGATACTTAGAAATATTAAAGCATGGTGAGAGAAACTTTATGATTTTGTAAAATTAGCTTACTTATTAAAGGTCGCTCGCCAACCCACGCCCCTTCGCTTCCACGTTTTTTTGCTAGAGCATCTACCTAAAACAATAATCCAAGAAAGAAAAATATAATGCATTTATCAATGAAAAGCAAATCACCATCATCATTGTCCTAAGAAGGGTGTCTACCCTTTAGAAATAGAGAGATTGTTTCTAATGAGAACTCTAATTCATTACCCTTGTTATCCGTCTATCGTATGGATCAACCCAACGTTTTTAACGGAAATGGTATTTTCACATAAATAAGTAAAATAACTTTAAAACTGATGCAATTTTACTTGTCACTCAGCCCACTTATTTTTAAACAGCATTTGGAACCACCTTAATACCCGAGTGAGCCTTCCCGGGACAGGATCTCAACTGTCCATACTATTTTTAAGGCCCCAGACCTGACTCACTCACCATCAACGAGGAAACTCACACCTGTGGAGAAACCCGAGCCCAACCTGAAACTATGACTAAGGTGAGATTTGAACCTAAGACACTCATTTAATTAATGAAGTCTTGGGTACTGCACCCTAACCAGTAACCACTTGAGCTAGAAATTATTGGTTCGAGGGCTCACACACACACACACATATATATATATATTATATATGCGCACCGCAAACAAGTCCATAATGAAAAGCAAATAAATAAATAAAAACCTCATCCATAAATATTATGCATGGAGAACATGTCCTAGCATGACCGAATAGCTTCCGTATTGCCTTTTCAGTCTCCCCAACGTATTTGTTGCTACATAGTAAAAAAAACAAAAATATTATATATTGTAGTGGGTAAAGATATATAGGTTGATAAACTACTGAAAAAAGTGAGATTAGTGACTTTACTTTAATGTGTATGAAACTTGCTCCAGTTTCATTAGCAACAGCGTTGGCAATCAATGTTTTTCCACAACCAGGAGGTCCAAAAAGCAAAAACCCTGTCTTTAAACTGATTCCACTTGCCTAAAAGAATTTAAAAAAAAAACTACTTTTAATGAAATTAAATTTACCAATATATATAATTGTGTATGTATATTAAACGTACCTCGAGCTCATTGTGATACATTATACTATTGACTATGTGACGTTCAAACTCCATCCTTATCAAATCAAGACCTCCAACGTCCTTCCATTTCACATCTGGATTCTGGAATGCTTGAGAATCCTTCTCTTTTAGTGGAGGGTTGAACGAACTTGACAGCTGCCTATATACAATTTTTTTTATATAATCAACAATTAAGCAAAACTAATAATTAAGTAACAAGAAGAGTCTTTATATAAGTGGTCTTTTTTCCTATGGATTAAGATAAGGCTTGACTCAGTCTGGTCAAAGTTGGCATAGACTACCGAATTGTGTGGCGCCCAGGCACTAGGCATCGGCCAGGGAAACAATCGGTCAATTTCAGTCTTATGTGGGCAAAAATGATCCTAAACGGTCAAAACTGGTCATATTTTACTCAAAATGTGGTACAAAAATGGTTACAATCAATAAAAAATGGTCAAAAGCTTTAAATTATTTGAAAAAAAATATAGTTATTTTGACAATTTGGGTAACATTTGGCATCTCGTACCACCAATAATGTCTGTTTTGCCCATAAGAAGCTCACAAATTTGGTTTTTGTTGCTCTTATGATGACTTACAAGGAGGTCACACATCCTAGTAATACTATCATCTGAGCAAGCTTAACTTTGAAGTTCTCCTATTAGTGTCAGGTAATTCCTTATGAACCAATTATCTCTCATGTCTACCGCCGACGTAAAATTTGTCTAGCGTGTTGTTTTACAAACTATATAAAAACATGGTATATATAAAAAAATTAAAAAACTACATATAAAAATTCCAATCAGATTCGTCCAAGCTTACGAATAGCTATGTTTTGAGTGGATTACGGATATGGTGGATATAATTGTTGTTAATAAGTAGACAAAGAGCAACTTCTCTTAATACCTCAATATCAGACATCGAGATGCTAAGTTCATCCTTCTCGATCTTTAGGAGTCCATGCCCTCATCGACAAGTCTTCATTTTGTTCAATACCCGTATTTTCCATCTTTCTTCTACCAATTATTCTCCTCAAAGCAAGAGCACCGGCCTTGTTCAACAAACCTACCAAATCACTTCCAACAAAACCAGGAGTTAACTTTGCAATTTCAACCAGATCAACATCACCCTCAAACTTTACATTCCTTGTAAGCACAGAAAGAATCTTTATTCTAGTACTTTCATCTGGAACGCGTAAATTGATCTCGCGATCAAAACGACCCGGTCTTCGTAATGCCGGGTCAAGAGCGTCAGGTCTGTTAGTAGCACTGATCACCAAAACATGCCCCGATTTGCCATCTGGCATATTTGTGTTTGTTGAATCCGGCCATACAGGTCAGTAATTGTGTCGCGATACGTGTTTCCATCTCTCTTTGATGGTTTTCTCTTTTTGAAGAGACTGCATCAATCTCATCAATGAAAACTATTGATGGTGCAGTTTTGTATGCTTTTGAAAACAGCTCTCGTATGTTCTTTTCTGATTCACCTGATAGCATATGTCAGCTAACGTTATTGATGCAAAAGAATTATATGTTATAAATAGTGTGGTTAACGTAATCCTGACAGTATGAACCTATGATTATATGCACAACTAGACTTCATAACTAAAAACAGATTGTATAAAAACTAAAGCTTTTGGTAGTAGAACTTATAAAGATTTAAGACTCTTTTGCACATTAGCTTTTGGTAGGGTGTGAAATTCTTACAAGACCCCTAAACACAACACGAATCTAACACAAAAATTTCAGGTACGTTAAGTATTAATAGGTATGGGTGATGGGTCAGATTCGGTTTGAACCTGTGAACCCGTTTAGCTAAACGAGTCGTGTCTATGTCAACCCGTCAGTTTCGTAGGTTGATCCGTTTAACTCATATTTTTATTTTAGTTTGTGTTTATGTTGTATATTAATTTCGTTGCACATTTTATGCCATAACTTATAAAGATACATTGAAGTAAGTTTATCTAATTAACATATAATTGTTTTATATACGCAGTTTTTGTTGTAAAACTGTAAATTTAAAGTATTAATTTAGATAAAAAGGTAAAACAATTCAGGTTTGTGTAAAAGTTTGTGTCAACCCAAAATACGTGTTCAAGTTTGTGTAAAAGTTTCAATTTTGGTTCGGTTGACCTGTAACAATAGCTTCAATTTTGCCTAAACTTATTTAATGCTAAGTTTAAACTATGTAAATGATGCTAAAAGCTTCAATTTTGCATAACATACATATGTATATATGAATTCCATTAAAATGAACAAAAGCTACCTGATATACCAGACACCAATTCAGTGGCTGAAGTCTTATAAAACGGAACCCCAGCCTCATTCGCAATGGCTCGAGCCAGTTTAGTCTTGCCGCACCCAGGTGGTCCGTATAGCAAAACACCAGTTGTGGGACGTACTCCTATAATATCAAGTAGGTCTGGTTCTTTCAAAGCAACAATCACCTCCTCTTTCAACTCCTGCAACACATCATCCATACCACCAATGTCCTTCAACGTTGGTTCATTCGACAAACGATCAGAGTTCATTTGTGTTCTAGCTGCTGGCTCCACATTTTCAACCTCGTTTTTAGGTTGTTTGTATTTGTTTCGAAGCATTGATTTAGTTAGATCAAACTCATCCTCCGACGTCAAATCCGCACGAACATCTTCTTCTTCCACGTTGTAACACTCTGATTCTGATAACTCCGTTCGTCTCCTTTTTTTCTTTGCTTTTTTGCATGCCGGACTGAGTGACGGCGGTGATGCGACGTCATCGTCGGAAGAGAATGAGTTACGATGACCTTTGTTGCTGCTGTCGGAATCTAGGGCTTGTTTGACCATCTTGGTGAATTGATGGAGCTTATGACGATTATATTCAGGATATTTGGCGCGAAGACCGTCGATGAGTTCGTTGACAGGTGGAGTGGAGCTGCCGTATGATTCCTGTACACGGCGGCGAAGAATTTTTTCGAACAACAACGAGTGCACCGGCGACTTGCCTGCTTTGCCCATAGTTGACGAAACTTGGAAGTTAAGTATATATCTGAGACGGGATTTGCAGGAATATATATTAGAAAGATATTAACCCTAACGGGCTTCCTGTAAACTTAACATCGGGCTTATTTTATTCAACATAAACCTAGGGTTAATTTGAAAAAAGATAAAAAAAATGAACAATAATTTGTTTGGCCACATAAAGTTTTAGATTTGCCACGAGACTTTTTATTTTATAGGTTATCGATGTTGTTTAGATTAGACGGAGGTTATCTTAATTATTGGTTTACCGGTCAGACGAGTTAGATTGATTGAACCTTATTCTAGAACCAAACTACATCTTGATTAGTTATACAAAAGTGTACCCTAATTAAAATAAATATAAAAGTCAACTAAAACAAACTAAAATCAAAAGAGAGGTGTTATAATATATACTAGGTTATATGTTGTCCTACTAGGGCTGATTGAAAAAATGTTAAATTATGATTTATAAATTGTACAATGATTAGACAACGATGTTCCAAAACATGTATATGTAAAGTAATTAACAAATAATATTATACTTTATAAATTTCATGGATATAAAATTAACAAATAATATTATATTGACTCATTAAAACCTTACTAAGAATATTCAGTCGGAAAAAGAGTGCGACGTGTGTAATACCTTCCCTCAGTTAAATATATGTTTTTCAAGCTACATTGTTGTAACACCCGACTCCCCGGCCCCCGGCCTCCGGCCGGTCCAGGCAGCGGTCGGTGTTACTAACCGGGTCAGTTCAATTGCAGGACCGAATCAAGCGGTTTATAATGCGCAACTCAATTATACCAAACAACCTTCTCATTCAATTTACAACATCAGAGTGTATTACATGCGGAAGCAAAATATTACAATACATTACAATACAAATATTAAACAGTTATGATAGCCCAACGTCTTGTCCCCTTGATCCAGTTTTAGATA
>WOUH02000001.1:1883824-1911255 GCA_009936405.2 Stevia rebaudiana
CGTATTATTAGTAACCATTGAGCTATTGAACAATCATGAGGTCACGCCGGTGTTTCCGCCACCAGCAGGGTGTGACATATATCATTACTTAAAACCTATATGACTCACCAACTATTTTATTGTAGTTGACATTTATTCTAACATGTTTCAAGTACAAGCTAGATAAAGCCTTTACTTGATCGTAAAGGAAGCACTAGACTTAGTTAATTCTTAATTTAGTTCAATACTTGTTTGTAATGATTGTAAAAGTGTATGCTTTGTTGTAAACATTTGTAAACTTGAAGATTAACATATGAAACTTTTATAGTTATATCATGAGCTTTTGAAAAATAATGAGGTCTTATCAGTGTTTCCGCCACCGGCAGGGTGTAACACATATAACTTAAAGATGATAAAATTTGGGGATTTTGGTTGCGGTTTGATTATGACTAGAGAGAATAGGGTATGATAAATGAAGAATGAGAGGATTATATGGGTTAGTTAAAACTTAAAACCACTATAATTGTTCTAAATAGGTTTATAGTAGTTTCATTTGTTCCTATATGGCATTTTAACTAAGCAATTAAAACCATTACATATAGCCTTAAAATCAGTGGAGGGTCCACATATGAAATGGGTCCACCAGAACCTGCTGTGCTTCAAAATTTCAATAAGATCTATAGATACAAAAGTAGTTGTGAACCTATATATATTATAAGGAGTGAATCCTTATACTTAAAATATCACATATCAGCTGGTAAAAGAGATTGAATCTATGTAATAGGTCATGAGTTCTATTCTCGTCCGTGTCACTTTCTTTTAATTCCACACAACCACTACCCAGAACGAGTCTTTCTTTAAGAAGTGTTTGTGAGTTACACATGCAAGTGTTCAATACTGCAAAAGGATATTTTAGTTGCGTGACACTGTCACTTCAAAGATCGAGAGCGATTGTAGGAACAATGGTTGTGATCCCGTTCCTAATGCGGATAAGGAACGGGATGTTGGTGGGGGTGCCGGGGGTGGTTGAACCGGTGGGCGTTGTGGTGGTAGCAGCTTGGCTGACTACCGTCGTGGTGTTCATGATGAGGTGAATTTGGCAAAGGAGAACGAAGATGATGGAAGATTGGGTGTTGCTCATCATGGTAAATCTATGAAGCTGATTGGGGAGGATGTTCGAATCCCACATATGGCGCTAATGTCACTTCAAGGATCGAGTACGATTTAATCGGGCTCTAAAAGTGACTGATTAGCTATAGGAAAACCTGCAACTATAATAAACGAATAGTCAAGGCACCACAAGGAGGAGCTATCCTTGTGATAACCCTCTGCCGTGAGAATCAGTGATCCGATTTACATGTAATCTGATGATGAGAGCAAATAATTTCTTAGAGAACGGTTGCTTACCGTACAAGGAAATCTAACTCGGTATTTACATGCTACGCGAGGAGGTTTTTCCACATGCGTGGTGTGATTCACTATGGGCCCCTCTCGAAGAGGCTCAAGTGTAAATAGAAGATATCAATCTTTTTTAATGGTTTGGATTGATGCCACATAGGCATGGGAGTGTAACTAACTCTTCATATGCCCCCCTCCCCCTTCTCTCCTACCCCTATGGTCATGGGCATGCTACTGATCTACTTGAACCGTTGGTTTTTGTCGTCTTGGGTTTTCTTGGTTTGTTCGAACATTGGGTGTAAAAAAGCCTATTCTATGTTGGGTAAACTTGAAATTCATTAAAATGTCTAACATTATGTCTGGAAGTACAATAACCCTGAGAGTTCATGCAACTTCAGACGCGAGTCAAACAATTTTTAGGCTTGATTTCTCTTAAGGTAAAGTTTATATTTTTTCCAAGTATTTGGTGCATTTTTTTGTTTTTTCTTGTCAATAGTACAGTGTTCGATCCGACCCGGTTTGGGTGTTAGGCTAAAAAATTATGACCTTTGATTGTGAAAAATGTGACTATCAAAAAAGGTGAAAAAAAATAAAAAATCCTGATAGTCAATGGTTTAATCTTTATGTTTGAGTTAAAAACAAACAAATAAAATGTAACTGATAATTTTATGTAAACAACTGTAAAAGTGAAATATATGAAAACGTTCACATTTTACATTAGTCAACGTTCCCGTGTAGTCTACAAGCGTCAATAAATTGTGCCTGAAAGAAACTCTCTTCAAATTTTCACAGTGGAGAGGTGCTTTCTTGTTCCAAAAAACCCCTTCAATGGCGATTTAGAAACAAAAATTACAACACAAGCGCATAAATTTCAGCAACAAACAATGTCCGAAAGGATTCAGAACGTGTTGGAGGATGTTGGATCCAAACTTGAGAATCCACCTGCTAATAAAGATGCTCTCATCAAACTCTTAAAGGTACGTGCTTCTCATTGCATTTAAAAATCCTTCAATTGTTGAAAATTGTGCTTTCCAGGTATCGAGAACTCTAGTTTGTCTTAGGTTTTGTAGTTCTAATACTCAATTGTTGTAAATTTAGTCGAAATTAATCATACCTTCAATTCAACAGTTTCAAATTTTGTTGAAATTCATGTTCGTGTTCTTCGTTTATGATTTGATTACGTATGGGATGGGGGATTTTGAACGTTGCAGCTCGTTAATTGAGGAATACATAATCTTACGAGGCAATTCACGTGTCCCCTGGAAATTTTTTGTGAAATTTGTTTAAATTAGGGTTCAGTTTCAATGAGAGGGGAATCTATTCAAGTTTATCATATATTTGGCCCTATAATTAGACTATTTCTCATCCCACTTTTGAGTTTTCATTCAATATAAAAAGCTGCTTTCTGGTGTTTAACTCTTAAGGTAATGATTTCCACTTAAATGATGTTTCTATGGTTTTTCTGTATCTCCTGATGTTCATGATTGTGAATTTTAAATGTTTGTATACTTTTGGGGAGATATTATAATTGTAAGTATGTTGAAATTTTGTAACAAAAAATCTGTGGAATTATTTCAAGGGTTGAGGAATATAACAATAGGTGTCAAATGTTGGAAGATTTTATCCTTCTTTGTGTCAATCATGTTATGAGTTATGACAAATTTGATCTTGTGTTCGGGTCTGTTCTTTTGACTTTTGATATTTAGGTTTAGGTAACTTGAACCCCTAATTTTGTATTCAAAGATTGCTGAAAAACATAAAAATAGGATTCAGATTCATTTTAAAAAAAATAGAGGCCAATGCCTATGATAATAAATATCATAGTCACTCATAAAACAATTGTATGTTTACTTGTAGTTTGGTACACTATGAACATCTTCAAATTCTAAATTCTTAGAAAATGGAAAAAACTGAAAGGATGTGATTTTGAAAAATATTATATTATTATAAACATAATTCATACACTTTTGTTTAACTGCAGCAAGCTGCAACATCTTTATCTGAGTTAGAGCAATCACCATCAAAGGAATTGTTAAAACTTATGCAACCCTTTGTAAATGCAATTGTAAAGCCACAATTGCTAAAACATCATGACAAAGAAGTTAAGCTTCTTGTTGCCTCCTGTACATGTGAAATACTCAGAGTAACCGCTCCTGAAGCACCATACGATGATGATGTGTTAAAGGTTTTAGTTTTTTGTTTTTTTTATTTTTCTTTGGAATTACTTTTAGTAGCATAATTCATCATTAATTGCTGTTTATGCATTCTTCAGGATATCTTTCGTTTGATTGTAAGCACATTCAGTGGGCTTAGAGATACCAAAGGCCCATCATACGGGAGACGAGTTACTATATTGGAAACCGTAGCTAAATATAAATCATGCATTGTGATGTTGGATCTCGAATGTGATGATTTGATAAGTGAAATGTTCACAACATTTTTTGCAGTTGTCAGGTTCATTTTTGTTACTTGATGTTTGGTTATAATAATTAAATTGGAAATTTAATCAAGTAGCTTTAATTGGTGTCCATTTTTTTTCTTATTTAATATTTGCAGTGATGGACACTCTGAGACTGTTATCACATCTATGAAGACAATCATGGTGGTTCTTTTGGAAGAGAGCGAAGACATTAACCAAGACCTTTTGTTCATTATTCTTTCTGTTTTAGGCCGAGATAAGAAAGTAAGCTATTTTTTTTTTGCATATATATATTATATGTGTGTGTGTGTGCGTGTGATCATTTCAAAACTCATAAGTATATTCAAAACTACGAAAACTCTTAGAAATAGTTTATTTTTTTAAAAATTTATTGTTTCTATATACAATTGCTTATGTTTAAATACATAAAAAAAACTATCAAAATATTTTATTCGTATGTTTATATTTTTTTTTACCTACACGGCTACACATGAGTTACATATGGGTAGATCATATACATAAACGAAATTTGATCATTATTTTGTCTTAATTTCACGAGAGACGAATAAATATTTTATATTCATCATTATCTATTCAAAACAAAAAAAATGTGGTTGATAGGAGTTGTCATAGTTCTTGAGATATTAATGAGTTCTGAAATGATTCTAACCCTGCATAGATATTACAAATACGTGTTTATCAATCCTACGGAGGATTAAATAATAAATATGTAATTTTGATTATTATAGGCAATAACTATGGCTGCAAGGAAGCTTGCTATGAATGTTATAGGGCAATGTTATGGAAAACTTGAACCGGGCATAAAGTATTTCATTGTAAAATCGATGTCGGGAGAAGAAACAAGTTCTTCAATTTCTCAAATTGATCACCATGAAATCATATATGATATCTACCGTTGTGCTCCTCAAGCTTTAGCAGGAATCATTCCTTACCTAAGCGGAGAACTCCTTGTAATTATTATTATTTTCTACCTCTCAGTGTGTTATTTATTTATAAAAGGAAAATAGGGATGTGTGTTTGGTTTGAGGTTATGGATTTGATGGTGGTTGAGTTAAGGAATCATTTCTCATTCTCATTCCACCTGCTATTGAGCCAGTGTTGTAAAAATCGCTACGCGCTATTCAGGCAGTGGGGGTACTGACTAGCAATCAGTCAGGATAGTTACGGATTAATCAGATTGGAACTTTTATATGTAATTTTTCAAACATATACACACATTTTTTTTATAATATTTGATCGATTTTGACTGTCTACCTATTTTAACCTCCTATGAGGTGAAATCGCAACGGTGGAATACCAATTAGCGATTAAATGTCGATTAATCCTGATTTTTACAACACTGTATCAAACTCATAGCTGTAGTGATACGCGAGTCTTGACTCCATACTATGAACTAGACGCCACCTAAGTATCCCCTCATAGTAAATCTTAATGTCATTCCGTTTAATAACAATTATTTGTAAGTTTTAGCAAGTAAAGTGATGAAATTTACAGACAGATAAATTAGACGTCCGGTTAAAAGCGGTCAAACTAGTGGGAGACCTTTTCTCAATCCCAGGATGTAGCATTCCAGACACCTTTCAACCAATCTTTTTGGATTTTCTAAAGAGGTTAACAGACAAAGTTGTTGAGGTTCGAATGTCGGTTCTTGAACATATTAAGCGTTGTATGTTATCCAATCCTTCCATATCAGAATCTTCTCAATTAATCTGTAAGTTTTTCTTCATATTAAATTATTCTGCTTTTCATTATTCAGTCAAATGTTACTTAATTAAATTTTACATTTTTACATGTTATTTCAAATTTGGTAGCTGCCCTAAATGACCGCCTACTGGATTATAATGAAAGCATCCGCCAAAAAGTGGTTGCAGTAGTTTCAGACATAACATGTCATAAATTATCTTCTATATCACCCAACACCATAAAGCTTGTAGCTGAACGACTTCGTGACAAATCTGTAATTCATATTTGTTTTTTCTATTGCATTTTAATTAAACTGTTAGTTTAATATAATAATATAAATTTTATTACAGCTCCTTGTGAAAAAGTATACCATGGAGAGACTATCTGATATATACAGCACCTCCTGCACAAAGCACATGAGTGACGGTTATGATTGGATTCCAGGACGAATTTTAAGATGTTTTTATGATAAAGATTTTAGGTATATATTATGTTATAACTATTTAATTAATTATGACACCATCTTGATTATTAAAACCTTTTATGGGTTTCAGATCAGACGCGGTTGAATATATTCTATGCATGTCTCTTTTTCCAGCTGGATTTTCTGTTAACGATAAGGTTAAAACGTGGGTCAAATTATTTTCAAAATTTGATAAAGTTGAGAGAAAAGCTTTGGAGAAAATACTGGAACAGAAACAAAGGTTGGTTATAATAATTTTTTTATTTAAAAAAAAAAAAGCACACCAACTTACAATAAATAATATATATTTTTATTTGCATTGCAGGCTACAATTTCAGTTGTTAAATTATGTCTCTCTTAGGAAGACGTATAAGGTTTGGTCTTTTGTTAACTGGCAGCTATATGCAGGAAAGAACTAGATTTTAATTTTAACCAAAAGATTCTCATTTGTTTTACGATTCAGGAAAGTGATGCTTTAGAGGTCAAGAAGAAAATCAACACTTGTTTTCGCTTCATGTCTCACTGTTTCGTGGACCCCACAAAAGCCGAGTCAGATTTCTTGCTTCTTCACCAGCTAAAGGATGTTAATGTTTGGAAAATATTGACAAAATTACTTGATCCCACCACTAGTTCACTTCAAAGCTCTAAATTTCGGGTAAGAAACTTGCCAGAAGCAATGTTGTAAAAATTGTGATTAATTGCCGATTAATCGGCGATTTATTGCTAATTGGTGAGCCACCGTTGTGATTTCACCTAATCAAAGCTTGAAATCGATTTCACCTAATCAAAGCTTGAAATCGATTTCACCTAATCGAAGCTAAAAATCAATAGGCGGTAAAGTCAGTCAAAAATTGGTCAAATTCGGTGAATTTTGAAGTATTTATGTGAACTTTGAAGTATTTATGTGAACTTTGAACTTTGAAGTATCATATTCAAATCAGTGTGTGTGTGTGTGTGTGAAGAAGTTAGTTTTAAGTAATTTCTGTTTTTGTTAGTTATTTTTTCACATCGACTCCTGATTAACATGTTGACTATAAAACGAGTAAGTAGTAACAAAACTATAATAAACTCTATCAGATACTGTTTCTTTACTTCTCTGTTATCTTTTCAATGGGTTGGGTACAAAACGAAGCAATTTTCAAAAAATTCGATATTGAGTCGCGTGTTCAATACATTTAACATTTTAAGTTATTTTACAGGATGAATTACTCAAGATAGTTGGTCAGAAGCATCCACTTTATAATTTTTTAAGCATTCTGTCTATAAAGTGCTCATATATACTTTTTAACAAGGATTATGTTAAAGATATATTTCTAGAGGTGGACCTACAGAAATCTTCTAGAAACAACCTGCTGACACATTCTTGCATGAATATACTTAAGGTAAAACTTCCTTACCTTTTATGAAAAATATTTCCTGTTATTTTCCTAGCAATTCTAATAATCTTGACATAATTATAAATATGTATTTTCAGATTCTTGCATCTTTTAGTCCTTTATTACTTAGTGGGACTGAAAATGATTTAGTCAGTCTTCTAGAAGATGATAGTGAAGTAATAAAGGAAAGTGTTTTGCATGTTTTAGCAAAGGCTGGTGGAGTAATTAGGGAACAATTGGGAAAATCATCAAGGTATGAAAAAACTGAACTTTTTGTGAAACTTTAACGCATTTTTTTCTTTTTCTAAACGGTTCATTATTATTTTTTTTCAGTAAATTAGATCTATTTTTGGAGAGAATGTGTTTAGAAGGTAGTAGGCGAATGACCAAGTATGCTGTGCACGCGTTAGCAGCTGTAACAAAGGATGATGGGCTCAAATCAATATCTGAGTTTTACAAGGTCACTGATTGAAATTATATATATATGTATACACACAGTTACACATCTATATGAATATAATACTTTAAAGTTAACATAAATATTTCAGATTTTACATAAATTAGTTCTAACATAATCAATTAAACTTAAACATAACAAATCAAGTACTTCAAAATTCAAACATTAACATATGTGAAATCGATTTTGACTGATTTTGATCGATTTGACCAATTTTTATCGACTTTTGACTTTTGGTTGATTAGCAATTAATTGGTAATTGATCTTGATTTTTACAGTTCTGCTAAACATGCCTCACTTATACTTAATTTTTTTTTTTTGAAATATACAGAAACTTGTAGATTTGCTAGAGAAAAAGACACATTTGCCCTCTGTGCTACAGTCTCTGGGCTGCATTGCACAAATTGCCATGCCTGTTTATGAAACTCAAGAGACCAAAATTCAAAATTTCATAAAGAAAGATATATTAGAGTGCAGTGAGGTATTGAATCCACTTGCTATCTTATACTCGTTTTTTTTACGAGTGATTAACATTTGGTTTAACTATGTCTTAGAAAACAAGTGTCAAAACAAAAGAATCTTGGGATGATAGAACTGAACTCTGTTCATTGAAGGTTAGTGTATATATATACACCATAATTGAAAGTTCTAATTTTGATGTATGTTTAAAGTTTCTCATTCCGTTTTGGTCAAATATTGCCATTTAGATATTTGGCATTAAAACTCTGGTAAAAAGCTATTTGCCAGTAAAAGACGCACATCTTCGAGTTGGGATTGGTGATCTGATAAAAGATCTCAACAACATACTTTCTTTTGGTGAAATCTCAAGTGATATTGATTCAAGGTACTTTGGTCATTTTAATCTTTTATGTTCACTGGTTAGTTTATATTTTAAATAATTTTTTTTTCATATTCTTCATAGTCGTGTTGATAAGGCGCATTTAAAGCTAGCTTCAGCCAAAGCTATTCTTCGTCTATCAAGGCATTGGGATGATAAGATCTTTGTTGATGTATTCTACCATACCTTAAGAACATCAAAGGTGGATTCCTTTTTTATAGAATATTTTTTTTAATCAATGTATTAAATATAAGACTTAGTTACACATATGGTCCCCATGGTTTGAGCAAAGTAACATGTTTAGTTACAAAGGTTTGAAGGTAACAAGATTAGGGTTTGTGTCTTAAAGTCTGTAACGAGTTTCAGTATTAAGGCTAATCTTTTGTTAATTTTTTTCATTAAAATAGGGTGAAATGACCGTCATTCTCTTTGACTTTTCATCCTTTGACTATTAAAAAACACAAAGGGTATTTAAATAAGTAAACTCTTTAATATTAAAATAATAATGCAATTTTTGTTCAATAAAAAGATTTAGGGCGTTGTAAGAGTTGACCTGTTTAATCAGTTTAATCCATGTTTGATATTTGGCTAACATTTGACATATATAGTAACATGGGGAAGGTTCATTGGGGAACCATAAAAAAGGGGAACTAGGAACACTTGTGGACCGTTTATCTTTAGTAAAAAAAAATAATCCAATACAAAAAAAATACTCCAGTACCAAAAAATATATTCCAGTACAAAAAAAAATAATCCAGTACAAAAACAAATCCAGTACAAAAAAAAATTCCAGTACTAAAAAATTTCAGTAAAAAAATAATCAACGGCCCACAAGTGTTCTCCAGTTCCCTCTTTTTATGGTTCCCCAATGAACCTCTCCCATATATACATATATATTTTCTGAATTAACCTGTTAGCAAAGTAGCAAACAAAAAAAACCTGAATTACCTGTTTGCATATACATGGGTTGAAATTATCACCCTATGGAATATTATATATATCCTTAGTTATTTGTATGCAATAGCTTGCTTTTCAACTTTCTATATATTTATTTTTTTCTCTTTTTTACTGACATGTGTAGTCAAGATTCCCTGAAGTTAAGAAATTATTTCTCAACAAAGTTCATCAATACATCAAGGATCGACGTTTGGACCCTAAATACGCGTGTGCCTTTTTATTAAATTTAGGATATCCACCATCAGTTCAGCAATCTGAGGTTTTCCCTACTAGATTCTTTACAATATCTGTCATGTATAAAATATTATTCTTTTTAACTTATTAAACTTGAATTTGGCAGGAAGAACGTAAACTGAATGACATCATTCAGATGTGTCAGCAAGGAAAAGCAAGAAAAGTTTCAGTGCAAAGTGATGGAAAATCTTTGACTGTTGATCCAGAATACATTCTTCCATACTTGATTCATGCACTTGCTCATCATCCTTCATTTCCAAATATAGATGATTGCAAGGATCTCAAAGCATATGAACCAATATACAGGTATGATACAATATACATTTAAGATTGTAAATAGAGTTAATTACGCAAATGGTTCCTATGGTTTGCAGAAAGTAACATGTTTGGGTACTAAGGGTTTAAAGTAACAAGTATGTGTTTTATGCTTTCAGTTTTGTAAACAGTTTGAGTATTAAAGCTATACATCCGTTAACCTTTCTGTTAAATTAGGGTGAAATGACCACAATACCCTTTGACTTTGACTATTCAAAAAGTCAAAGGCTATTTAGGTCATTTCACCCTAATTTATCAGAAAGTGTTTCGAAAGTAAGCCTTAATACCTAAACTCGTTAAAAAACTGAAAGCATAAATCTAAACCGGTTACTTTCCGCAAACGACAATGATCTTCTGTGAAATCAACTCTTGTAAGTATAAATTTAGGCTTAATGACATAATGGGCTTAGTTTAAGTTATGGATTTATTTGTTTGTACTATTAAGTATTAACACAAGCAATTTTACGACTTATGATCTCCTAATATCTTATTAAAATACTTTATCTTGTTAACTGCTTATATATTGAATAATAAATACATTTTTGTTTTATTTCCAGGAAACTGTATTTATTTTTTTCTATGCTGACTCATGGAAATGATGACGGGAAACCTGATAATAGTCTAAAGAAGGAAAAGGTTATGTCAGTACTTTCTATTCTTGAAAGCATCCGGAGCTCTAAAGATGCTGTAGATACAAGCATGTCAAAGGTACATTCATAATTAACCGACGCGATATATGACCTCATTTTTTAAAAATTACAAAATAATAAATGTGTTGACTTTTATACATCTTCAGAACTCGTATGCAATTTGCGACCTTTGCTTCTTAATCATCAAACGATTAGCCCAAAAACAAGAAGATCTTCAAGAACCTTTGGTACATGCGCGTGTACCTCAAGGGTTATATATATCACATGATAAGAAACAAGAAAATGAGACAGAAAAAGACAAAAAAGAAGAAACAGAGACAGAAAAAGACAAAAAAGAAGAAACAGAGAAAGAAGATAAGAAACATGCGACCGAATGTCAAACATGGTTGGGTGAAGCTGGTGCTGTTGCTCACTTTAAGTCGCTTGACATGGAAACCAAAGAAAGTGTATGTTATTATTATTATTATTATTAATTATTTCAAATAATAATTATTTAAAAATAAAAACTTGAGTGATAATTATACCTTTATTCTTCTTCAGGTGGTGTCGAAAAACATCGAGGATGATATTGACATTGAAGAAACAGATGTTTACGAAGTACCTTTAGGAAAAATACTTGAACGGTTAAAAGCAAAAGTAACAAAGGAAAGAGAGTTAGTTAAAAATGGATCTACATCACATGTTGTACAAATTAATAGTGATAAAGATAATAAAACTGATGATGATATCTTGAGTATGGTGAGAGAAGTAGGTTTGAATAATTTAGATATGTCGAATGGTCATGAAATAACTAAATCTGATGAAAAGCATAAGAGGAAAAGAATACCAAACCAAACAATAAGCGTATCTGTGGTCAAACGACAGAAGTCAAGGGTGATGTCAGCTTTTGATAACATCAAAATGAGTGATGTAGAAGATAAACTTGATTTGGAAGACCATATACATACAAAAGAACATGATCATATTGATGGCAATGACATGGAGGTTTTTTTTTTTTTTTTTTTTTTTTTTAATAATATTAACATATTTTATTTGTTTTAATTGCTAATGTGTCATTATCTCTTGCAGATGCCTAAAAAGCATGTTGATACCGATGTTGATGATAACAAATCAGGATCTGCGAGGAAGCGGAAACGAGTAAGTGTGGCTGGATTGACAAAGGTTTGTTGACTTTGACCTTGACTTTTTCAGTTTTTTTAGTATCATGAATTGTTTGATGTTTTCTTCTCTTCAGTGCACATCAAAGGAAAGTGAAAGTCAACACACAACAGACTTGATTGGCCGACGGATAAAAGTTTGGTGGCCTAAGGACAAAGAGTGAGTTTTTTTCTTTATTTTGTATTAAAGATAATAATAATAATAATTTACAAGTATTCGCTTACTAAATAATTTTTTAGATTTTATGAAGGATTGGTGAAGTCATATGACCATGAAAAGAAAAGACATGTGGTAAGTTTCCAGTTATGTTTTCACCATTTATAAAATGTTATATTATATGAAATATGAATATTTCATCTAATTTTTACAAATTTGTAACATGTTAAAGGTGTTATACAATGATGGTGATATTGAAGTTCTACATTTGGACAAGGAGCGGTGGGTGCTTGTTAAAAACAGCCCCAAACCTACAAAAGTGAGTGTTTTTATTTTTTATTTATTTATTTTGCTTTTGTCAACATTATATGTTTAAAAAATTGGTATAATGTGATATTTACCCAACTAAAGATCATAACATCAGATCACCCGTTTTCAAATCTGTTGACATTTATACCCTTATCTAAAACTCTCATTAAGATATGAGAGATTGGAGTGTAAAGATAAAGAGATGGGTATACCAGTCATATTCTACAGTTACAAATTGCAGGGTATTTTTGAAATTTTAGTATTTTGAAGGGTATATTTAATTATTTTTTTTGTTGGGATATATATGAAATTTCACCTTTAAAATGTATACGATTGTTTTCTGATATGTTTTTTAATTTATCTTTACAGCGGAATAAATCTTCGAAGAATCCACGCTCTAAAAAAAGGTAAATGCTATCATGTTTTTTTTAATAATTTTTAGCTTATAAATTTCTTTTTAGTAAGTGGCTTGATTTGGTCCATCTTAACTGTTTTTTATGTAGGTCGTCTAACAAAAAAATAAAAGATGTTAATAATTCCAAAGAAAATAAGGAATCAAGTGACATGTAAGTACTTATTTACTATGTCATTGATTATTTTTTTTAGGAAATATATTTTGAATGCAAGTATTGAAAGTGATGACAATGACAGATATCTATCATCCATGCTAAGAAGCAAAAGAACTAGAAAAAACACGAAACAAAAACGAAAGAAACTTGAAGATGTTGACAATATGACAGACTCTGAACAAGAACATGAGGATTTGACTTTCTCCAAAGTCAACAATTTGGTTTCAGGTTGATATCTGAATATAATTTAATTTTTTTTATTTTTTTCTTTCGTAATTCCAATTTTACTTTATAGAAGAAGAAGAAGATGCAAGTGATAGTGAGCGCGCCAAAGATGCAGAGAACATGCTTCTTAGTGATCCTGATTCTGAAAATGTTGCTGACGTGTCAGGATCTGTTGAAGATGACGAGTCTGATGATATGCCTATTGTACACACACATCTTCATCTTTTTTAATTTTTTTTTTATAATGTTACAATTTTTTTTCTTACATATTGAGAATATGATTTTGTTGTGGATGCAGGGTGTATGGAAGTCTCAAGTTAGGAAATTAAATGAAAGCAAATAGTTTTTTTTTTATGTCAAAAAGGTTAAATTTATTGAGTAGCATATATTCTAGATGTGCAGTGATGTATGTTTCTTTTAAGTTTTTAAAATGTACAGATATAGTAATTCATATATTTTGGACTAATGACTTCACTTCTTTTGTTTGCATATGTAGATTTTAGCTTTCATGTATACACTAATGACTTTATTGCCCTTAATGTGAGATAGATAGTCTTTGTGTTTTACGAATAGTGATAGGTTTGACTATTCATATATTGTTTATGCTTTTTTTTTTGGTAATTAGTTTAAGTAATAAGTTAAACTTCAGTTGACTTTTTTAACAAACCAAGTAAAATGACCAAAATCATCTTTAAACATGTTACTTTAAACTCTTAGAATCAAACCTGTTACTTTTTGCAAATGACAATGACTATCTTTGTAATTAAAATTTATACATAATGATATGTTAATAGGTTATTATTTAAACTAAAAATAATTAAATAAGAACTATCAGGTGTAATCAAGAAATATTAACTTATAAGTCAATTACCAATAAGAAAAACACAGGATTGACAAATTACATAAAGTTGGTTAAGTTAGCATAAACCTACTATTTATGCTCATTACTAAACCATCTCTATTGCAATGACCACTACCTAAATGATACATGATACATATAGATTTAATACAACCTACATAATGAGCTTCTTAACAAATACATCATAGTCAAACCCCTAATCACTTATCTTCACAATTATACATTAAAAGTTAGAACCCATCCTTAATCACTAATTTTGACTTTCTCTAAAGACCCCGAAAGACTCTTTCGGGTTCTGAGCTTCATCAGTTCTGATTCCAACGTTCTGTGTATCTCTGCACCTTCGTCTGGCACATCCACATGGACCGATCCTTGCTTTGTTGGCTCAATTGGCTCGTGAATCCCTGACAATTGCTTCATGTAGCTGTAAAGTTCTTGATGAAACGGATGGTCCAATGAGTAGCAGTCATCACCCGCTCCAGACCCTGACCCTGACCCAGATCCGGAAGACCCATCTCTTCGGCAGAAATGAGGGAGTGAAGAGTAGTCCATTATCTACATAACACGATATTGGTGGTCTATCAAGTCGCTTGTGTATGTTAAGGGTGTTAATCATGTCAAGTTGGTGGGTTGGATTGCAACCCATACGCACCCATATATTTATTCATGTCAAATTAATCAAAATCCTAACCCGGACACACTTAAAGTTATGTAACTATGGGTGTAAACGAATCAAGCCAATTCGCGAGCTACTCAGGATCAGCTCGCTAAAAGCTTGAACTGAGCCGAGCTTCACTTATCGAGCTCGAGTAGGCTCGCAAGGCTAAACAAGCTTGCTATTTATGTAAGTTTTATTTAATACACCAAATATAGATTTACATTAATAATTATTATTACTAATAGAATTATGTTAAAATTTATAACTATAAGTATATTAAAAATATTCATAAATTAAATAATTAATAGTTAATAACTAACAAACAAGCTAAGCCTGAGCCAAGCTTGAAAAAATAGTTACGAGCCGAGCTCGGGCTTGGCTCGTTTACACCCTTGAATGTAACTCAAACACGACGTGTTTAATTTATTTATCTAGACGTGTTATTCTGGTTGATAAAACGGGTTAAACATCTGACAACCCAAAATCTGATTATTTTCATGTAGTGTTAGAAATTAACCACCATGAGTTAAAATCATTTCATTTACCTTTAACAGCTCGTCACGACCACCACCTTGCAATACTCGTACTTTTAACTTGGTTCTCTCCTGCAAAAGCGGTTTCACAACCTGCATCCGCCAAAAATTATTCATAATCAGCTTAAAAATTTATTATATATATTTTTTACTAAAATTAACCAAATCAAGCCAACCTTCCAACAAGCCGAGAATATGTATGGGACATTTACTATATAATATGTGATCGTTTTCTCAGGGTAGTTGAGATCATCAACAGTCGAGATTGTTGTCAGCAACTGCAGAGTACCAAAACATTAACGTTTATTAATGAATATTTGTTTAATTTTAATATATATATATAATCTTTATAATATGTGGTAATAAATGTACCTTAATTTGGTTCAATGCAGAAAGTTTCAATCCACTCATATCTAAAACCTTCACACACTTGCCAATATATCTTCCATTTCTTTTAGTTGCAGCTGGCTGTAAAAATGTAAAATTCAGAAGTGATTTTTTACATCTGACAATATCTTATATTTTAGTATTTAAAACTTGTAAACTTGAAACATTATGTTTAAGTAATTATTTATTTATTTTTTTAATAACAAACGCATTACATATGTAACGTGTGCGCATTGTGCATTGCACATTCTGCATCGGCCTTTGGGATCATAACGCATCACAAGCATTTTATAACGAAGGTTTAAATTCTTATATACGATGTCAATTTCTCATTTAACGTTCAAACTTTGGCGTAAAATAACCAACCTATTTAATGTTTTTGTAACATAACACACATTAAAAAAAATGGTTTAACCCGCAAACCCACCAGATCAATTTAAACCCAACCCATTTAGCTAAACATGTCCAATTGACCAGACTCGTTTCGTACTTAACCAAAACCCGTGAATTTCATGATAGATTTATGTTGTGTCATAATTTAACACCATTGATTACGAGGTAAATTGAAACTAATAAATAATTTGAAATTCTTCTCACCAGTATCACACGATCCCGATATTCATTAATTTGAATGTGTGATTGCAGATAGTAATGGATCTGCAAATCATCAATCAGATAAATAAATATCATTAGAATCGATTAATTAAATTCTCAAATCGTTTAAACAAAATCTTACAGATGCTTTGTCAAATGTGCTAAGGCCTGCACCGATAGCAAACACAGGAAGTCCCTATAATAAATAAAAAAATACGTGAGAATAATTAAAAAAAAATTAAGTAAAAAATATTAATTTTGAAAAAGGGATAGAAAAAAATAAATAAATTTAACCTCTCTTGTGTAACCAGACAATCCTATCAGCTGTGAATCACGAACTCCTCTATAAAAATTAGTAGGAATTATGGGTTTCTGCATATGAAAAGTTGAAAACTAACGGGTCACTATATTGTTAAACAAAATTGGGGATGTTTGGATACATGTTTGAAATTGGTTATCAAATATATAAAATGATACAAGAATGAAATCTTGGTTTTAAAAAGTATGGCGTTCACTGTGTACAACAAAATAAGCTTTATGTACAATCAGAAGTTGTGATTGTTTTACATATCAACCTTTTTCAATAAACAAACCATTCATAATCTCTTCAATTCTGAAAATTGTTTTTACATATCAGCCTACTGACTACTGTAAACCCAAAATTTGACCCACATGTGCAAGAAGCGTGTTTCTGATTGCCTCGCGTGTCCCATGTTTTTAAGCACATTTTAAAATCAAGAATAAGATTAACAATTTTAAAACATGTATCTAAACAAATCATTAATGTTTGGAGAAGATTAAACAAATTTAAGTGTCGAAAATCGGTAAAGGAACTTGCGGCTAATATGTCATCTATCCCATTTTGCAGCCTCCATTGTAAGCTATCTACCAACTGTAATTCACACAAAAATTAATAAAAATCATGAAAAACGAAGATAATTTCAGAACTATTATTTTAAAGGATCAAATATCAAACCATCTTGTGGGCTTTTGAAACATTCCCCTCTCTTGCTTTAAGAAATCTCTCTAAAGTTTCAACTATATATCCTTGATGAACATTCTGAACAAAATAATACTCAAATTACTTCAAATCCAGAACAGAATATACCATAAACATGATGAGATTCATCGTTCGTCTAAAGATTGTTTAGAATCTGAACACCTTTGACAGTTTGTCAGCTGATTTAAGCTTTCAATTGGGATTTGGGTCATCAAATCAAAACCCAACTCAGAATTAACAAGTGTAATTAAATGCCTGAAGATTCATCATTTATAATTTTATATAAAGATTCTTAATAATCTTTTTATTCATATCTGACAACTAATTCAAGCATTCAATTGGGTCATCGATTCAAACCCAACTCAGATTTTACAGATTAAAGATCTTGACTTTAGAACAGTTTCTTTGACCACCAGCATTTGCATATCGAACTGATTTTTTATCTAAAAACAAGTTCAACTACATGAATCTACACGCATCTGAGACCAGAACTCAAGAATAGAATCATAGATCTAAAAATGTTTCAAAAGACAGAAGTTTGCAGAACCTTGAATGTTTTTCTGAGAGGCTCGTCAACTGCACAAAATGTCCCAAATTGAAGTCAAAATTAGTGAATCGTTGAAGTCAAACAACAAGATGAGAAGAAATCATCATGAACAAACAAACCTTGGTCCATTAACGCCTTGAACTGGTTGATTGCGTCTTGGGAAGCAAGACCCATCTTGATTACGAGAGGTTTAGTGATTATAATCCAAAAATTAGATGGTTTTTTAGGAGAAAGATTAAAAATTTGGTGCAAAAATTGAGGTTCTGTGATTGTCAATGGAACTTTGAAGCTTTTTCTCTCTCTTGTGATAAAGGTGTGGTGACCTTTCTTGGATGTGAGCTCGTAGACACGTCACGTTCTAATAAATTGACAAGGTTCAAATATCACGACCGCATGTAGGTCCCACTGATTTTGTTTTTTTTCCCTTCTTTTAGGTCACACGGTGTCGTACCGGACTTCCCCACTCTTCCCCACTTTCACGTCAGTCTCACCTCAGCTTTCTTTACTTTTCCCCACTTTTCCCCATTTCACTGGGTATCGTCCAACTTTTTCCCATTTCTTCTTACTTTCCTCTTTTACCCCCTTTTCTCCTCATTTTTCTTTCCCACATTTCAGTGAGACACGGGGTCTCCTTCCCGAAAATTTCCTTCCTGAATTCGGGGGGATGGTGTTCCCATTCGGGGCCGAAATTCCCCACTCCTTCCCGTGAACCACACCGTGTGACCTTATAACAAAACAATAAAATTAGTTATATTTATCGTTGTAATACTTTTTTATAGTCATGTCTTGTTTAGCCGGGCAATATTTGGACACCCTTTGAGACCATGGTGCATTGGTGCACACTCTTGATGTGGCCAGTTACGGTTCGTGCCACTCTACTCAAACGACAACAATGAGGTTGCCAGAAAGTGTAGGTCAAACCATATTTAGGGGCTCTTTGGTAATATCTGTATTATTAAGTCTTGAATCATTAAGAGGTCTGACTGGTTAAGAGGCTCTGAATCAGTTAAATGTTGAACCAATATTGTTGTTTGGTTGAACATCTGAAAGACTATACAGAATGACTATTTTACCCTTCTGAATTATTTTGTGCTGAATTAAATATATATACTTGGTTAGTCGCTCAAGGAATGCACTGAATAATGAATAATTGTAACAGGGTAATACAAAATACCATAAAAAAAAATCAAATTACACACGGATCCATCAAAATCCAAAAAAAAATATTAATAGACATACATATTTTTTACTTTAATTGATCATAATTATTGCATTTTCTTATAAAATAGTGATCTCATCGTAGTGCACAAATAATCTATCATGGATATTGCATTTTCTTCTAAAATAGTTGGATAGCTATTAGGTCACTATGTCTCTTCGTACCAAAAAAGAAATAGGGTCTATTTGCTTTAAGATTGAGAATCTTGCCTTCAAAACATCATATGAAAACTAAAACTTGTATAACTTGTAACATAATGGAGTTTCTCATACATCATAGTGTAATTAGAGGTGTTTACAGTTCGGTTTAAAACAACAAAACCGTCCATCGGTTTGGTTTCGCGATTGGTTTTTTCCCCTATGTGGCCGGTAGGTTTCAAAAGTTTAAAACAGTAGTGATTGGTTTGGTTTATGGTTTTTACAAAAAACGGTCGTAAAAAACTAGACCGGACTGTTTATACATATATATATATGTATATATGATGATGATCAAATGAAAACTACTAAAATTCATGAAAACCAGTATAACCACGTGTTACATATATGTAATTTGTATATTACATGTATGTATGTCGGATTATTTACATTATGTATATACGTGGTGATAGTGGTTTTTTTTGTTTTCACTAAAAATTGGTTTTCAAAAGACCCCCTGTATATATATATAAAGATATTTTAAAGCATAACTTCAATTTATTTTGTATTGTTGATATGTTTGCAACTTGAAGTTTGGAAAATAGCATGTGAAGATTTTGGAATTTTGGACAGAAGATGCTAGTTTCTTAATTTTGAATTACATATTTAGTTTGGAATGTTTACTCTTTAAACTGTTTGGTTAAGTTGTTGGGTTTGCATCTAAAGTTAGGAGCCTTGAACATGTAGTTGTTTTCGGGCCGGGCGACAATTGTTTTGACTTTGGACATGCGTGTTTTTTGGACAAGAAGTTTTTACGTATGTATTTTGGATAGCAGGATGTATGTGTATTATGTAATGTATTTCGATAGTAGCTTTTGTGATGTATTTTGACAACATGTTATGTACTTTATTTTTGAAGAAAATGCTTTATAGTTTATAGTTCTCTTGCTTTTTTAATATGCCCGAAAAGCCCAAACCTTAAAACCAAACTGGAGCCAAAACCGTAGATAACGGTTCGATTTGGTTCGTTTTTTTTTCAAAGGTTTGGTTTTGGTTTTCAATTTTCAAAAACCGTTAGTAATGGGTTTGGTTTACGGTTTGATCCAAAAATCATATAAACGAACCTTGAACACCCCTAAGTGTAATCATACTATGTAGGAAGTAGTTTCTTTATGTCCTTATGCAACACAAAGCAAAAGTTAATTTGGTAGAATTGACAAACAAATGTCAGTTCCAATTACAAACAAAGGATGCTTCCTTTGCGATGGGCCGCACGATGCAAGTGATTGCCCAAAGAAGTCTAAGTTATCGGACTTGTTAAAGGTTGGCCATGAAACCTGCGAAAATGAAGAGGCTCGCCTAGGAGCAAAGCAACTTCATACGCCTTGTTAAAGTTTGAAGTGATTGCCCTAATTTCAATTTGAAAATCTTGAATTATGTTTGTAGATTCATAGAAATGATGGATGTGATATAAATCCATGTCATGAGATCATAACTACTATGACATGATATGCTAATGGGTTGGTAAAATTTTAATTAATTTTATTTGTTTTTTTCAGATGAATAATATAATTTTTTTGTTTTCATTTGCAGAATTCTAGTTAAAGAGCTAAGTTGCAAGAAAAGTTTGATAACTTATTTTACTTTCTGAACATTGTATGCTACTTCCTACCATCAAATTAAAAGTTACTTTTATATCCCCTAATTCTACATTCAAGGAAGGTAAATTTTATTTCAATTTACTAAAATTTTAAATTCCATTTCAATTTATAAATTATGAATGTATTTATGTTTCTAGATTCATAATGAATGATGGAGCTGATGGGAAAAATGATAATCAGTGAAATAACAAGATAATGGGTTAGCATAAAAATGCAATTTTATTTTATTTCAGTTGTTTTTTTCTAAGCTTGTTAACAAATGAATAATATATTTCCTTTTTTTTAAAGAGTGTATATGATTGAAGTTGGGGGTCTCTGTGATGTGCGACTATAACTGTCTAGAGATTGAGTTGTCTAATGAAACAAACCTCAACTACAAGCATCAATATTGTCACACCCCAACCGACGGCGGAATCGTCGGAGAGTGATACGATTGTTCATCACACGTGCTACTAATTGTTACGATATATTAGCATGCAATATTATTAGATTTAAATTCATTCAAATAACCAAACAATAATCCAAGTACAACGGTTTTGAAACAAATAACTTAAACAAAAATAAAAATCCGTTTTATTTAATCTAGGTGCATGCATCCTAGATTTAAACCATAACATCTTCACTTAACCTGTTACACATGTAAAATAAAGAGTATCAACTACAAAAGTAGTTGGTGAGCATTTCAATATATATAATATATAATTTAAAAATCATGCGATCTAAGTTTATATGAATCATGATAAATGTATTGAGGGAGCTGATTACCCTCCATGTAAACAAATGAAGGTAATCAAATCTTATTCATTCCATGTTAGCTTGATTAAGAGATAATACACTCTTATGTATGTTCCTAAATATGCAGAGAGATAATACACTCTCATGTATATATGAATGATGTATGGCAAATAATTCAAATAGCACGTAAACACGCAACATGAAGTTTATTAAGTCATCAAATAAACACTTAGGATTCGCATGTGAATCATGAATATATGTAAAATAGTAATTTGAATACGTGACATATGTAACAGCCCGAAAATGTAAATAGCGGGAAAAAGTAGAAAGTACTCACCGTTTGAGTAAGCGATCCAAAAGTATAACAACTAGATGTAGTTGTGTAATCCAAGATCAAAGTCAAACTAGATTAATGAATGCACGTATAAGTATCCTTTCTAATTCAAATAGCGTGACGAGTAAAATTAGACAAATCAAAATGTTTACGTCGCGATTGAGTTGATTATATATAATTATTTTGATGTATGTTTGTTTAGAAATATTATTTATTATACTAAAAAATATATTATAAGCTTTTTATGACACTCATTAAAATACAATAATATTTAGTTATTTTTGTTTTATGTTTGAATTTAATTATAAATTTATAAGATTTATAAGATTTAAATACCTAGTTAACCTAGATAATAATGTTTTAACTAGAATAAATATTAAAATAATAATACAAATAGTCATTTCCAGAATATTAGTTATCTATAATTATTTGTAGTTAATATAAATTGGTTTTTTATAAAGGTTAAATCTTTTTAAATAATTATTATCTTATAAAACTGTCCAAAAGCTTCATATTTTATTTTTATAAAATAGAAAATTAAATTAGATGAATTTTTTTATAAAATGGGTTAAAAACGGATTTAAAATGACTAAGTTATGATTTAAACAAGTTAATTGAAATTATTTTGATAAGAACTGAACCTATTAAAAAAATGGAAACAGACGCGTGAATTGAGATTCTAACCCCGGACCTCATCTCTATGGCGCTGAATCTTAACCACCTACGCTGGGTGGGTTCTCTTAATTCGATTCGTAATTAATTTCACTTATCTAATGCTTCGAATCAGATCTGGGTTCTATATGAACCCTAGAATCTGTTCGATCCAAATCAAGCTCATTCGTATGTTAGATGCGCAGATTGGTTTAGGGCTTTGATAAAACAGATTGAGACGAGTCGAATGAAGGTCTTACTTTCGATTGAGGATGAACAGAAGATGAGATCAAACCCGGTAAGGCGGCGGCGCCATCGTGGTGGTACTGATGGGTATTCCGGCGAGCAGTTCCGACCTGGTGCACCTCTGTGATACTTGTGAGTGAGAATGTGTTCGAAAACTAAGATAGGTTGGTATAACATGGTATTTATAGACAATGATAGGCTCAAAAATGAGTGGAAATTCGTCCGTAATAAACGTGATTGATTCTACATACTTGGATCCGTGATTCACGGAATGCACCATGGATTCGAAATGATGATGAGAAAACGCGTATAGAGCGGGATTTTGGGGTCAAATGATGAGTTGTAACCGCGTAGCAACTTTCGGATCGGAGATGGGTCAAGAACGACCCAAATGTGTGAAGAAGGAGAGGTCCGTGGGTATATGGGTTGATTCACGGATATATGGGTCGCAAAAAGGGGTTTTGGCAACTTTAGCCCCTACTTGTTTTGGGTTTCATAGTTTGAACACCGTGTCCCATTTTAAATAGTTTTAAGGTTTATTTCCTTTTAAATTGACCACATAGTATTAAGATTGAAATATATAATGTTTGTTTTTATAAAACAAAATATATTTGATTAAATCTTATATATTATGTATGTTTTTATGTAATTAGTATTTAATATATGATTTAATAAATATCGTTTACATGGATTTTAAGTTACGACATGATAGAATAAATTCCACTTGAATTAAGATAATGTTTATCGACGGAAATTAATCTTAGAAAAATCTCGGATGTTACAGTCTCAACCATTGAGATTTTCCTATGTATGGGTTGTTTAAGATTCATTATCTCTACTAGTTTCTTTATTAAGTGCATTGAATCACCAATGAACACTCATTGAGTAGTTTATAGAGATTATTGGTTTCTCTATCTATGATTCTCCTCAAGTTTCTCTACCCGATGTATTGAATCACCAATGTATATCGGAAGAAAGCCATGAGGATCACTGGGCATGTAGCATGAATGTGTGTGTTTTTGGTTTGTAAGTCACAACCCTAGTTTCGAAAAGGATTTTGAGTGGACCTATATGCGAGATAATTTTTTTGATAGAATGCTTGGTGATTAACTTTAGAGTACTAGAATTAGGTGGGAGCTTGAAAATGACTTCCATAGCTATGATTTCCATGTCCATAATACAAACAGTGGAATGACTAGTGTTTAGTTTTACGTTGTAGTTAAGGCACGTTGCCGCAAGGGTTAGTGCCCTTATTTGTATCATTTCAAAGATTGAGTACGACAATATTCATGTGAGATGGAAAGATAATGAGATTTGATTGTTGCCATGAATAACATATGCATTTTGTCACATCACTGTAGGCTGGGGATGTGTTTAGATAAAATTATGGAATGTGATTTCTAGGGTTTGCTTGTACACTAGATATGGATTGTGTTTGTTGGGGAATGAATGTATTGGATTCTTCATTGTTGGTTTTGGAAATTGGAAACGAAAGATATTATGGATCTGTTCATATGGGTTTGAAAAGGTTTGAAACGTTATCGACGATTAAGCGACCTTGTGGTTTGAATTATTCGAGGAGATCGTTAATGTGTTTGAATAGGTTTAAAATGTTGTTGAAAGAAAAGCCCAAGAGTTTGTCGTCTGGTAGTAGGTTTATTGAAATGCAAATGTCTAAGGCAAAACCTTTAGGATGGGGGATAGGTTGCTTCTCCCCTACTTTAAACGAGAAGCTACATGTGTTGGTTTTCGAATAGGAGTTAGTTTCTCATAATTTCTGATTAAAGTGTACTTCCATGTATTGAAGATGCTTATATATAGGGTATATATAGGGCGAACCCAGCCACTAACCCACCACATATTCAATGAGTGTACGCTCTAGCCAGATCCTATGGTAATGCTGACACACCAATGGAACTATTATGAAAATTAGAATTTGTTTATAAGGTATTGAGCTTAAAGGTCTCTAAAATTTATAGATCAATAAGTTATCGTGTTAGATTAGTAAACTACGTTTGAATACTCTTGAACATAAGGGATAGTAGTCTAACACTGATCGTAACATGAGTTTAAAATGATAAGTTTTGGAGTCTAAGATCTTGGATTTAGATAGAACGGTAGTTTAAGACCTTAAATTGTTATTTAAATTAAAATTTGTAGCCTAACCATTGGATTATCGTTTGAATAATTGTGTAATCTAATGTATATGATCATTTTCAAATCGTAGCATGAAGTTTCGGATTTGACAGTTGAATATAGTATAGTTTGGGTTTTGAATATGATATTTGAATAAGAATGAAATCTAATGCATTGGGTTTGATATTTGATTAATAATGTAGTCTGAAACATGAAAAACAATGTAGTCAAAAGCATTGGGTTTGAATAAAATGTAACCCAAGGTTTTTAATTTGACATTTGAATAGGTGTGTAGTTTAAACTTTTGAATATGGATGGAGGTTAAGAGTGATGTTTAGAATTTGGAACATTTGAATAAGTTTGGAATCTAAAATGAATGCTTAAATCTGATTGGGTTTCAGATTTAGATTACGAGTTTCTCCGTTTGTGTTTATCATCTTGTACAACAGGATTTACTAAGATTTTATCTAATGCAAATTGCCGTTACGTGTGCACCCGCAACGCCAATTAATCTTACATGATTACCTTAGTTCCTCGCCATCGCACGAGACTTAACACATGGAGGTGTTGGTAATGAAAGTGAATTCCTTACCCGACCGAGATTATTACAGTTCGCTTGGCGTTTAGTATAAAATACTTTGACTGTATAGGCCAAAGGTGTTCGTCACATAGAACCGTAAACTCTGACCGGATTGGCGAGCGTGATATGATATAATAGTCTTTGTTAACATGACGTTTGGTATAACTAGTCTTAACCAACGGATTGTTACAAGTCCACCATATGATACCTGAACTTGATGAAATTGAAAATTGAATATTGTATGCGTTTGCAGTTCCAGATAAAATTCAAGTTAATTTTTTATGAAGTTTCATGTTTGTATGACTTAGTAGATGGATGATTTCAATTAATAATGAATATCCATAGAGTATGTAACCTTATGAAAACGGTTAAAATGATTAATAAATGTCACTAACTTATGAATAATATCATGGCACGAATGTATAGAGACTTTATGAAGCTTTAGATTAGAGTGATAAATGAATATTGTAAATCTTTAATATAATGTCGTATGATTTTGAATAATGGTTTGAATAAAAGAATAAAATGACAAGACATTAGGAACTCTGGATTGATTAATGATTTGATGTCGGAGAATGTTGATTCGTGGACTGAAGAATACGAATAAGTAGAGTTAGATGTTTAGCACTTTAGATTTAAATAATAATTAATTGTCATAAATCATAAGTTTAATGTTGTTGAATCGTAATTGAGTATTATGATGTGTATATAGAATACATGCGATATGTGATATTGTTTAACCCTAGATTATGATTGATAAATAATTATCATAAATCATAGGTGTGATACAATGAGTATTGAATTGCTAATTATGAATTATGTAACTTGATTGAAATGTATAATGAATAATGTATGTAGCATGAATTGATTGATCTTTGAACGAAATCAATCGTAAAGATTTTGGTTGTGTCACTTGTGATAAATCAATGTGACACGTAAATGTGTAAATGTGTTTACATATAAGTGTGATTAAGCATTGTAATGTAAATAAATAAATCATGTCACTTATGAAATATTGTAACACCCCGAATTTTGGGTATTGTGATTACGAGAATTAAATAACCTTCCATCTGTTTAATAGCGTTCTTCCGATTAGATTCTAGTAATTAAGAAACTTAGAAATTCTAACGGTACCTTAGTTTAACAAAGTGTTTATGAAATAAACGCTTTGGTTATATTCGTATGAGAATTTAAAAGTGTTTGAGTGTATGCGAAATTTGAATTTGAGTGACGGTTTGGAAGTTACACGCTTAATGAGCGTGTGATAGGTCCAAAATCTAAACACCTCATTTAGAAGTGAAACCAACGGGGTTAGATGCGAAACGGAAAATCGTGAACATAGGCGAAAACCGCGCTCAAAATGGAGTCCGAACGAATCAGGAAACGCGAAAACAGTTAACCGAACGCACTGATCGGGCCACGAAACGACATGCCGGGACATGTGGCACCTCGGGACCCATGCCCGGGACAGATGGCGGCTCAGGGAGATGGCTGGAAATGCTCTTGACACTTGTTAAGAGCTAGAGGTGAGTCATCGGTCGACGTGTCGCGACGATAGGCATGCCACCACACCACCACGGCCACGCGTGGCGCGCGGACCACAAGCTGGTGGTGGCGCGTGGCGCGTGGCTTCCCAAGTATGCCTATATAAGGCCACCACAGAGCAGCCATACTCGTCCCACACCTCCAAAACACACACACAAGCCAGAAATTCGTTCGGTAGTATCGCGACAGTGTTGTGATCCCGTTCGAACAATTCAGCTAACCAGAAGCATACGGAAGTTATCGCTCTGGTTCTAGAGGCTCTAGGTGATCGGGAATCACCGGGAGACTCTTGAGAAGCTCTCGATTCCCGTTTGAAGGCGGAGGAGCGGGAATTCTTTAGGAACGATAAGCGGAGGTTCTGCTTGGTTAAGGTGAGTTCTTTGAGCCCCCTTTAATTATTTGCAA
>WOUH02000001.1:1911355-1937523 GCA_009936405.2 Stevia rebaudiana
TAGGATTTATTAACTTATAAGTCATTTACAAGTCTTGTAATGTATTTATTTTATAAAATCTATTTAATTTATAGAAAAGTTATTTCTATAAAATATAAAGTCATTTACAAGTCTTGAATTTAATTACGAATTAGGGAAAAACCTGAATTAGACGGATGTCACACCATAACATCTCATCACAATCAAGAACACCCCGGAAGTCTCAAGAGCAGACCACGGTCTAGAACAATCTAGTTATATACTAGTATAGATTTTTGTATAAAACAATCTAGAAATACATGAGTAGTAATATAAATAGGTGATAAGATCCTCATTTGAAACCACCCAAGCTTCGACCTCCATTGTACTTGTAAACATTACTAAGTAATAGAAGCTTCTTTAAATTGTAACTTGCAATTTTCCCTTCTATATTCAAAGTCTTTTGCTACGCACCAACTTTGATCGCTATTGACAGGGTCAAAGGCTTAATCTAAATAAAATCTAAGTGTCGCATGAGAGTCACAAAAATAACTATGTGACAAGTGGTATCAGATCCACAATGATTCATTGGGATGGCATCCGATACCGGAAAGACTGCAGGCACTAACCCTAGTATTTATCCATGTGCTTGTTCAACACATCAAGCAATGCATCAACCGAGTATCCAAACCTTCTAAGAGTAACATCAAGCATACCCTCATGAACAACTAAATGACTCAAACCAAAAAAAACATATTCAAGAGAGATTATAAGCAACAAAATATATTAGGTCGTTTCAAAACATGAATATTTGATAGTCTTACAAAACTACTTTTATCATATCTTTCAAACGTGATGTACATCTGATAGTGTTTTAAAATTATGATTTTGTGAATTTCAAGAGAGATCGAGCAAGATACTTGAGCAATAGAGATCAAACCGAACATGAATAACCAAAAAAATGTTTTTTTGGAACCCTAGTTCGTTGATGAAAAACCAATAATGGAGCAAGATAGATTGAACAAGATAGATTGAGCAAAATGGATTGAGCAAGATAGTGGGTTGTTACATGCCTGAGTGAGAGCAGAAGCAGCAGGTCAACGACGACGATTTTTGGTCGGAGCAGTAGTGTCAATTTCATTCTTAAACCCTTTGTTCACAATTTCATTCTTGTTGAAATAGATGTTGCAAACAAACGTAATGATTGCAACCAAGAACAACAAAATTAAACGATTATTTTGTAGTTCTTGGCTGCGAACGTTATGTTTGTTTGCAACAAAACTAAAATTCATGTGAACAAAGGGATTATGATGGAAGTTCAAACTATTATGTTCAGTGAATTATCACTGAATGTTGGCGGAATCGCGATCGTGTTCTACCTTTAAAATTGGTGGTGTAAGATCGCAATTATCTTTGTTGGAGTTTTAGGGATTTGTAGGATGTTATTTCATTATCTTCCTGTGGAGAATCTGTTGCGAAAGATGAAATCAGCGCAAGAGATCAAATAGGCAGCGTGATTCTTGCACGATTGTTGACTTCTTCGTCAACAATCGTGCAATTTTGGTGTTATTAATTGCAATCTTAACGCTTGTTTCGAACATGATTGAAATTGATATTAACAAATAAATTATTCATGGGGTTCAACCCAACATGCTCAGTCGATTATCATTCCACCTGGGCGGAATCACTGTCGTTTTCTACGTTCAAAATCTGTGGTGTAAAATCGCCATTATGTTTATTGGTGTTTTTGGCTTTTGTAAGATGTTAATTTAATTTCTTTCTACGAAGGATTTCATTATCAGGATTACCCCTACATCCATTACACTCAAGAAAGAAGTAAGTTTACTCAATTTGGTAAAACCCTAAAACCCCAAATTCAATTTGAAAATCTTGAATTATGTTTGTAGATTCATAGGTATGATGCTGATCGAAATCCATGTGATGAGATCATAATTGATATAACTTGATATGCAATGGCCGGTAAACTTTTAATATATTTTATCTGTGTATGTTCTAACTTTTACAGTAGATTAGTATATAACTTTTTGTTTCATTTGGAGAGTTCTGGTTAAACTTTAAAAAGTTAAGCTGCAAGAAAAGTTTGAATTGCAACTTATTTTACTGTATGAACAATGTATGCTACTTTCTACTATCAAATCAACGGTTACTTTTATAGGACGCGGTTAATGTAAAAAGTGTATTTTTGGTATGAAGCGTAGGAAAGAAATTGGATCGTAGATCAAGATAAATACGGTGGCAAAATTGTAATTAAAAACTATCATTAACTTATTTTTTGAGACGCTAAACTTGCAAAAAGGGTATGAAGGTCATTCTACCTGTTGCCTAAAAATACGGGTCGCTAAAAACTCATATTTATGAAACCTAAACGTGAAGTCAAAGGACTCTTTCAGTTTTTGTTTTGCTACATTCGAAGAATCTATGGGGCAATAAAGAAGGGAAAGATAATTCAAATTAATGGTCCGTAAAGAAACTTGCCCATAAGGATGAAGTTTCACATGTACATAATCACCAATTTGAAAACTTCGTTCACTGCAATGCTGGTCAGCCACCTGTTTCATGTGACTTTGAGCTCTAAGTAAAGAAAAACGCATCAATTTAATGGTTTCTTCTCTATTAGTCATCATCAGATCATTCATAATTTCCAGACAGCTTCTTTGGGTACATAAGGTATAAATAAAGGTGAGGATACCCATATAAAGCTTGAAAAGGAGTCACTCCCAAAGCTAAATGAAAATTAGAATTATACCCGAATTAGCCAATGGTAACCATTTGACCCAACTGGCCGGTTTATCCATCACCATACAACGAAGATACAATCGATTCACAACTTCTGTTTGCCCATCAGTCTGTGGGTGGTGAGCAGTGGAAAGAGCCAACTGGATCCCTTGTAATGTTGTAAACTCCTTTCAAAACTGGTAGGACAAGAAATTATGAACCCAATAAAAAAATTCTAGATCCGTCACTGGCCTAACATGTAGAAGAGTTATTAAAAATAATTTGTAGATAAGTCTTTGGTGGTAACAATTTAATATCTTAGATTTTTATTGAAGACAAAAAACCAAAGTGTATACTACATAGATTAGATAAAGTACACAATTTGAAAGTTACCTACGACAACGACCAAGAGGGTTTTAGTCAAGTGGTATAAGTTGCACACTTGCACCTCGATAAGGTTAAGGGTTCGAACCTGATCAAAGGAAATGGTTTACGAATTTACGTGGTTGGTGGGTGAAATAGTGACGACCGGGTCTAGTGTGCCCGTTTGAGCTTAAATCAGTTCTCGAGTCTAAAGCGGTAAAAAAATATATTCCAAAACAACATAAAGCAATCTGTAACACAAACATTTTAATTTATTTATTAACACTCATCATCATCGTAGTTAGTATGTCCTATCACTAACAAATTAAGATAGAGTATGAGAAGAGTAAGATGTTGAGAACGTTAACTCTACCCTAAGAATAGGAAAAGACTCTTTCAAATGATAGTTATTGTAAGAACCAATTACCAATCAAACACTATACGCCGTTAATGTTATGTTCGCAAATAAAATAAAACAACATTAATATTGGTGTAGTTTTACTTTTGGAGTCTAAATATGTATTTTATACGTACACCTCAAATGTACGTTGTACGTGTGTATTAACGATCATTAGGTTTATCAGATTTGCATCAAGTCAAGGTTTTACTCCGATCAAGATTTAAGCATCAATGAAGGCGGTGATTCAGCGAGTTGCCTCCGCCAGCGTTGAGGTCCGAACAACACATACATTACATTACATATACACATATCTGTATTCGATCTGAAACATGTTGTCAGATTTCAGGTGGAAGGGCGTACGGTGTCGGCAATTGGGCCGGGCCTGCTTGTTCTCGTCGGAATTCACGACCTCGATACTCATTCTGATGCTGATTACATGTATGTTCTTTCCAATTTCCATGAATTTGAATAATGTTGAAGAAATGAATGGTGCTTCATGTTTGTTTGCAGATGCCGTAAAGTGTTGAATATGAGATTGTTTCATAACGAAAAAACTGGCAAAACATGGGATCAAAATGTAACTCTCTCATTCCTACAATTCACGTCTGAATTTCAAAATATATTTATGAGATTCTGGTGAAGTTTTTTTTAAGCTTAGGGTTTAATGTAGTTATCATATTGAAGTTTATTTGACTTTAAAAAGTCAATGGGTGGGAGAACATGGAAGGGGGTTGTTAACTGGAATACTTGTTTAATGAATTGACACCATCTTTGTTAGAGATGATGATAATGATTTAAAGTTAAAATAATTTCATCCATGCTAACTTGTGAGACAGTTAAAGTGCTACTCATTTTGGGCATATGATAGGTAAATGACCATTTTTGAAGGGCGAAAGTGTCATTTTACATTCATCTTCCCATTTCATCAACTTCTTTTATATTAAAAATCACAAGAGAAACATAATCCATTGTACCTCAGTACTGAACAAAATTGAAACCAACAGTTTTATAATCTAATGGATTCTTTAGTTTGAGTCCAACGTGTTTGTGTATCGTGACAGGTAATGCAAATGAATTATGAGGTTTTAATAGGTAAGAAATGTTTTTTTTCCCTTACATTTTCTTTTTGTTAGCTTTCAGTGATATATTTAATTATTTTGACAATTTTGATTGATCTTAAATATGTTTTATGATATTAATTGGTGGTACAGTTAGTCAATTTACATTGTATGGTATATTAAAGGGTAACAAACCAGATTTTCATGTCGCAATGGCACCTGATAAAGCAAAATCTATGTATGCATCTTTAGTGCAAAGATTCCAAACAAGTTACAGATCAAATGCAGTAAAAGGTATGTTTGTTATTTTTTCTTTTTAATATATTTTTATAGAGGTGGCAATTTGAATCTTTTTGGTTGAATAAACGGATTGATTTGGTTTATTGATTATCTCTAACGTGTAAAAATTGGTCAAACATCAAAACTCATCTAAAAACAACTTTGGTCAAATCTTATATGGTTGAAAGTTGCTTAAAGTTCCGTTCAAATGATTTCAGACTTCTTTGACTGATTTATTCTAGTAAATTAGATATTATTCTTGAAATATAGTTTTCTTAAATTGATTTATTCTTAAATTGATTTATTCTTAAATTGACATTTTAATGTCTAATTTGTTAGTTAAAAGTTAGATTTTATTAATAAAATAATTTAAGTTGTTTAACTCATTTGAATTTTGAATACACATCAGGCAAATTTTGACCCAGTTCAACATTAACTGGTTTTTCAGTTTTCTTTTTACTAAAAACATATATTATCTAAATTGGCCATTTTCTTATCAACTTGTTAAAATTGCCACTTTAAAAATGCAAGTATGCAAAATTTAATTGAGTTTGAAAGTGAAAAACAGTGTTTTTGACATGAACTCTCTAACTCTAGTAATTAAAATCTAATCAAAGATTCAGTATATGCTTAAAACTTGTTACCTTTTGCTTAAAGTTCCATCATGCATTCGGATATTGATATTTTAGTGTCATGTTTTGCCATTTTGGTATTCAGATGGAGTATTTGGGGCAATGATGAAGGTGAGTTGGAGTATACTTAAATACTAAAGTTCGTTTAATCATTTAAATTCTATTAAGTATGACTTATGATGTTCATTTGTATCGATTTTCATCCAATAATGACTTTAAATTATACATTTTTTGTGATCAACAGAAATCCTTTGTGTGATTTTTAACCCTAGGGTTTGTGTTTTCAGTTTTGTAACGAATTTGGGTGTTAAGGCTAACTGTTAACTTTTTCATTACATTTGGTTGAATTGACCAAAATAACCTTTGACTGTGACTATTTAATAAGTCATAGGGTATTTTGGTCATGTCAACTTAGTTTAACGGGAAAGTTAGTAGGAGGAAGCCTTAATACCGAAACTCATTACAAAACTGAGTACCCAAACTGTTACTTTACCCAAACCATAGGGACCATCTTTGTAATTAACTCTGCATAATATCTGTTTTAAAATGTAAACAATTTTTCAAACATGAAAAGTGCAAACAACGCCCTTTACTTGATCCTTCTAATGCAAAGTATTCGTGGGACCCATGAGTTTTTCATAACGGGTCCTCATGGTTACCAATAAAAAATGTCAATGTTATACTACCTTGAGCTTCATTCAAAAATGTAATATTTTCATTGTTGAAAGGTCAATTTGGTCAATGATGGTCCAGTTACAATGCAGCTCGAGTCACCACAGTCATCAAGGTCAATTCTTTCCACCATCAATCAACTTATTCTTTAGTTTATTATCAAAACAATTGGATTTTAATAATCCAAACTTTGACCTATTGACATGTGATAATCCCAACCCCAAAAGTTATTTTCACCGGTCCCAACTGTTATATCATTTACCTGTAAAAGTTGGGTTGGTACTGGTGATAATAATTTCCTGAGTTAGGATTATCACACGCCTATAGGTCAAAGTTGGGATTATTAAAATCATGTTTTCCATTATTAATTTTATTGTTTATCAATTTGTTGGTAACACAAAAGGGAAACACTGTTGCAGAAAACATGGTTGTTTGGGTAACATTTCAATAACTTTATCTAATTAAGTGAAATACCGCGTGTGAAAAACTACTTTATTGATTTAAGTGGAATACTACGATGTCGAACATTTTATGTGAAAAACCACGGTCCGGATGACTAACTTGTATAAATGGGTTGTATCAAATGCAGCATTACAAAGGATGCAATAGAAGTTGAAAAAACTACTAATGGTGAGTCATCCGGGATATGATTCACGAGTGGCTTCTTCACCATTATATATGTAAAACTTTAGGGCCATATATATATTTTGATTAAAAATCTATTTGATGCCTGATTTTTGCTATTTATTTACTACAACATGATATTTTAAGTTAGGTCAATTATCTACATTTTTTGCGTTCCAATAATCACATGAAATGAAATAAGTAATACCTCTTCATTTCCAACTACTCGAATTGAATCTCACGCGTTGCGAGCACAGACCGCTACCAACACAGCACAAGCATTGAGATTCGAATACAAGGCTATTTAGGAGGAAACTTATCAAGCAACAAAGCCCCTCCGATCGGATCGGTCGGGTTTCAAACTCATGACATTGACCTTAGTAGAAACCATGGGATATCGTTGAGCACAAGGCTCAAACCCATGACCTCCACCTTGATGGTAATCATGGGTTACCATTGAGCCAAGTACACATTGGTGGGTTTGAGTGACTATTCTAAAGTTAAAAGAATAATGGTGAAATTGGTTTAACCGACTACGCGTTTGAGAATTGACTTAAAAATGTTGGTGGGTTTGTATAAGTATAGACACAAGTAGGAAACCTGGCAACTTGACCCCACCAACTTGGAGGAATCCCACCAGTGGAAAAACTCCTGGGCCAGCCGAGCTTTAAGTGGGACATGAATCCAAGACACCTCATATGAAAAGTCAACATGGTACCACTATATCGAAACACAAAAAATTATAACTAATATAACATAAAAACGACATGATTTATATAATCTAAAAATAGACAAAACTAGTATCGATCCTATTAATTACCTAGATGGAATTATGATTGATTGAGTGAGAACTTTGAGTGAATAAAGAACGTTAAGATGGCTTAAACCAAGCTAATGGGTCATAAACGAGTTCAAAATATAGGAATGCATTGATACAATATATATATATATATCGTAGACACTCAGCTCTCTAGTTTTCCTTATACTTTAGTTCTGACGGCATGTGAAAGATAAATAGTGATCATATAAGAATTAATTTAAATTCTCTTTTTAACACTCAGAAAAATAACCAAACCATCATGAGAGACTGCTTTTGGGCATAAGGGCAACATATTTTCTAAACTTTTGAAGCTCTTCTTTAACAATAAAACTAGATGATTGCTTTTATATATATACTTCATCCCCAAGAACTATGTTAAAAAAGACGTTCTTAACTTCAAGCGACTAGACCGACAAGAGCAATACAAATGCAAACAAACAACCTTTGGCAACTTCGGTAGAGGTCCGATTATAAGATATATACCTTAAGTGTATTACCGCTAGAAAATGTTTTTTAATTAGTTTGCTGATGACAATTGTTATACTCTTTTTATAACTTAAAGTATAGGCAAATGGTAAGTAGTCAGGTAGGTGAATAGTTCAAAGGATTAAGATGGCAAAATTGGTTTATGCAGGTTTAAGTCGGTGTTAACTAACTAACCGTGTGTTATCTCTTTAAGCATCTGATCAAGAGTTTTAACACTATGCGTCTTCTCGAATATGGTGAGGATTGTTGTCACAATGATTCACTAATCAAAGTGGTGATCACCTACTTTAACACGCTGTGTCAAGATAGTGAAACTCTTAAAACAATCAATCACTATGTCAAGACAATGAAACTCTTATTTGAAATAACTTATTTGGTAGAAGTGTATAGCCTTTTCTTTTCGAGACTTTTTCTAGTATAAAATATTTTTCCTGCAATATTATATGTACCATATTGGTATATTGATTACAAATGCACGCAATTAGTACAAGTCGTAAACGTAACCTTTGCATATTTAATTTCATATTTTTATAAATACCTTCATTCTCACTTCAATTTCTCCTTAACAACCCTTATTTAGTCCCACAAATGGACATTCAAAGTTGGAGGTTTCTACCACTTTTCTTCATTCTCTTAACCACTCTTGTTTGCATTCATGAATGTTTGTACCCTCTCTTTCTCTACCTTACAAAAAACATACATATGCATAATATTTATAATATTTATATTATTTTTTTCGTGGTTTTATTGATGTGATCTAGGCACATTAAACATTGTTGAGAGGAAGGTGGAAATGAGCTCCAATATTGCAAGTGAAAAAATCAATATTGGAAGATGCTTTAAACGTACTTGTCCTGGTAATTTAACATGTTACTGTTGTCTTACGATAAAGCCCGCACTTTGTTGGCTAGATAGCGATCATTGTGAGCAAATGTGTAGCCTGAAATAATAGTGTCGTATCACCGCGATCTTTGTGAGCATATGATTCACCAAAATTGATATCAATATATATATAACATCTGGAAAGTTGAGTTTGTTTTTTTCTCTTCAATTCATATGCTAGTAACTTTCATATTTGTAACACCATAAATCAAAAATCACACAATCGTCATACTGAATGAAAATTTATTATAATAACACAGCAGAAACATACTTAATACGATGGTCTGTTAATTATTCATGAATTTAGCAGGTCAAAAATGTCAGAAATTTGATTTGTGTAAATATCTGGTTTGATATGATTCGATGGATCTTGGAGTGTTGACTGGTTTGTCACACCTGCAACCATCATCAACATATTTATATCTTGACCATGAAACTGAAACCTTAAATATACGATTAAAATAATAAAGACGCGTTATATTTACCCGAAAGAACAAGTAGCGTTTTGCAACCAGCATTTTGTCCAAATAAAATGTCGGTATCTAATCTGTCACCCACCATACACATTTTAGATGTAGGAATGTTGTATCTGCAAAGTCAAGATTCAAGTCAACTTACACATATATCATAAACAATTCCACATATTTCAATGGATAAAAAGGGATCATAAGCTTAAAATGCGCGAATCAGGAGCGCATAATGCGATGATGCGGTAATGAGATCGCATTGCTGCAGTCGATGCGATGCGATTCCATGATGCGCATAATGATGCCTAAATGCGATGTAATGTGATGCATCATGCAGTTGACCAACATTTGAACAAATCATACTACTGATTACATTTCGGATCTGAGTTTTTTTTAATCTTATTGAACAAATCTAATCATCAATCGAACAAATTTGACCATCGATTGAACAAATGTGATCACAGATGATGAAAATGTATTATATTTTAAAATTTTAAATTAAACAATTTCTTATATATAATTAATATTTTTGCACTTTTAACCTGTACTATAACATCAAAGTAAAAATCTCTAATTTTAGAATTTAATACATACTGTTTCTGTAAAAAGTCCATCAAAAAAGTTGAAGGTTTTCCAACTACAACAGGTTCTCTCTGTGTTGACCCGCAGATTGCAGCAACCATACACCCCGCCCCTAAACAACCACAAAATTAAAAGATACGCGTTAATAACGCGATTAGTTTCCATATATTCTATCTTATTTAATTATGTGAATGTAGCTGCCATGCGGGCGCTTACCTGGCCATTCTTGCAGATCTGTCATATTGCCAGTGGCATCGCGATTGGTAGCAATAAAAATGCATCCCGGATTTTCACGAATGCAAAGAGTTCCATACCTGATATATACAAACGAAAATTTTAAATTATTTATTTTCCAACAAAAACATTTTAATTAAACGATTAGTAAATGAGGTATCTTACTGTAGTTTGTAATAATTTATAAGCGGGTCAAGTCCAACCACAACCGCTCCAACCTATAAATCAAAAGTTAGTTACAAACATGAAAAACAAGAAAGAAAGAAAATGTGCATATTAACTTGTTAGATTACACTCTTATCGTGCTCAAATAGAGTATTTGCTTTAAGTTGCACAGTCTTTTTACCATCTTCCTGCAGAATCATGAATCTATATTAATTTCATAATATATATCATTAATAACTCTAACATTTTAAAAAATTATAATAAAAATATATAAAATATATCTTACAGGACCACCCAGACCAGTAAAACCAGCAAGTTTCAGCTCTTCTAATATACCATCTCCACCAATTGCATACACCTGTATTTAAACATAATTTACTCAAAAACATTAAAATAATTATGTAATACTGGTTGTATATAATAACTAGTGGATATTGACCTTCTTCTCTGGAGGATATTTGTTGATTTTCAAGTACATTGCAGCAGCAAATGATGAAGTAAATATCTCATCCTGAAAGCATGTAAAGATTCAGTATGGCGTAACTTATAGCTATAGTATATATATGTATTATTATGTAACAACAATGAAATCACTTAATCAAACCTCAGTAACTGGGATTCCAAGAGACTGGAATTTTTGGGCATTTTGTCTTCTTGACTTTGTTGAATTGTTGGTCACGAAAACCAACTTCTTTCCCTGCATTAACCAGTCATTTTAATGAATGATCTAATCGACGATTATTCTAAGTGTAAACTTAATTTGACCAAAATTAAAATACCGAAATTGGCTTTACCATTGACCTAAGCATCTCCAATGTTTGTGGAACGCCATCAATGAGTGTATCTCCCTTCCAAATCACACCTAACCATCAAAACATTTGAATCCATATAATGCACTAATCTACGACCCAGTTGTATGAACAAATCAGCAAGTTACAGATGAAAAATCTGACAGAAATCCTTACAAATCGAGATGATAAAGTGAAAACGAACCGTCGCAATCGAAGAGAAAACAATCGACTGAATCTAAGAGACTCCGAACATTGCTGAGAGATAAAAGCTGGCAAGCTGCTGTGGATCTTTCGTCGCCCATGATGCCCGATGAGAAGAAAGAAGAAGAAAATGGAGAACAAATGAAAAGTGTGCGTTTGTTTTACGAACGAATAAGAATATTTCATTTTCCTGCAATTTGTTTGAACCTCGTTTACTACTTGTCTACAAGGTACGATTACTTAAATGACCTTATGATAAACCAGATTCGATTAAAGAGGAAGCTAGATACTACTTCTAAAACAATTTTAATGAACCTATATTATCAAGACCGCTACTAATCAACTCCCGATTCAAGAAATTATCTTCATCTGAGTGCAATTTACTAATCAACATGTCCTCTATGGAAGAACTTAAATTTGTCATACAGGAACGTAGAAACGAGTATTTTATATATGTTGGGATGTTGAACATCCGGTACCTCATGTTCATACACAAAATGTTCTAACTAAATCAGTATGTATTACACTCAATTTTGTGGAAACGAATTCCCTCGTAGTGGATGCGATAAACCTTAGATGTTCAATCAGTCTCGCCATCTCAAAAGGGCTTCATCAAACTCAAGGATATCGTTGTCGTACTTGGACGCGACACTTGAAAATGAAAAAAAAAAAAGTTATTTTATAACCTGATTACATGGGTGGTTTATAACACCACCGAGAGAACACATTCGAATTACCATAGAAAATTTATGGAAAGAACTTAACACACCTTGATTATTATTTGTGATTCGATATATATAAATGTATATTGTATTCTCAACACTTGTTCTGACGTACAATGGCCATATATTATATATCCATATAAAGCATGATACAAGTCAAGTATTTTGATCACATACTGGGCATCATCTAAACATGAAAATATGTATATAATAATTATGTAATGCTATTTTTTGACCTTATCTGAATTGTCAACCCGAACATATAATCCGAACATATAGTGATGATTTTTTTCCATAGGCCCGTTTACTTTTTTTCTTATCACTTTAACCACTAAAAGTTAATAGAAGTTAAGCTCCACTTATTTGATTGCATAATTCATAAATGTCTTGATTACCTGGATAAGACTATGAACAAAATTGAAGACAAAATACATTGCACAACAAAACATTGTTTTTTTTTCCTATTTGGTAATGACTTTCTTTTGCATTACAAGTTAAATCGTTGGATAATATATATTTTTTTGGATAAACAACAATAAACTAAATTTTATTACAAATAATGAAAACATATTGTTAAATTATTAAAATATGTAAATAACAATAAATATTGATCTAACCAAAATAAAAAACCTATAAAAAGAAAGTAATTAAATTGAGAAAATCATATAAATAAGAATATACATATTTAAATATACTCACTTGACATTTTAAAATAAATACTCCAACTAGTTGGCTAGTTCTAAGATAACACAACACATCAACTCAATAACAAAATCCTTGGTTTGGAGAATTGGTTCTTAATGGTATAATTCTAGTTATAAAATCATATAAATATTTGAATTTTGTAGAGATGTGGTATCATTTGATTGATTATGTCTATTGCTGCATTTGGAGTAGTCGGTTTTGTATTGAACCTACGTGCCTATGACTTTGTTTCTCAAGAAATTCGCGCGACAGAAGATTCTTAATTTAAGTCTGTTTACACCAAAAATATTATCTTAAACAAATGTATTCGTGCTTGGATGGAGGCTCAAGATCAGCCTCATGAAAACCTTATATTCCATGAGGAGGTTCTGTCCGTGGAAACGCTATTTAATGGAACATTAGCTTTAGCTGGCCGCCTGGCCGTGACCAAGAAACCACCAGTTTTGCTTGGTGGGCCGGGATTGCCCAGCTTATCAATTTATTCCATTTGGTTGGTTTTATTCTTGACAAATCGTGTAAACTTCTTCATAAAATACCAAAAATATTGTTTCTTCAAATGTTTAAATAACTTAATTTCCAGTTTCAGGATTAAATAAACTTTTAGAAATTGATTTCTTGAACGGTATTATATAATTTAGTTAAAGTGTCGTTTAAATAAGTCATTTTTCTAAAATTGCCATTTTACGTGACCCAAATTTGGTGAGCTATAACCAAAGACGTCATAAAATTCCAAAAAAGTCAAACGTTGACGAGCATTCGTATTTGTATCACTAAATTGAAATTATATAAGATTTTATATCATAAACTATAATATTTTATCATCTCAAAGAAAATAAATCAACAACTTATTTTCCCGTCGTCTGCTACACAAATTCAACGATCGCTAATCTTTTCGTTGCTCTTCAAATCATCACCAACTTGTGTTCTTTCTTCCTCGTGATTTTGCTGCTGTATTTCAATTTTCATCGTCTTCGTTTGCCCCGAATTTCTCGATAGATCCGCTCGATATCTTTGTTCATTTATGTGTTTTTGATTCTTCAATTCATTGCCCTTTTCATAGTCTGCAGAAACTCCAACACCCTTTTGCCAGATTTCCTAAATTTCCGTTTACAAATTCGATTCGTTTTCAGGTCAAAATTTTTCATAGGCTTTTACCTATCCTATCCCCTATGCTGAATTGAGCGACTTTGTTGATTCATACATACTACAATGTGTCCACTTTATTGATTCATATCAATTGAAGTTGTATTTACATTCATCTTGCTCGGAAGATTTGGGTATTTCTGATTGGATATGAAGTTGTTAGTACGTGTGATCGAAGCTCGAAACTTGCCTCCAATGGATCCAAACGGGTCAACAGATCCATATGTTAAATTGAAATTAGGGCACCAAAGGTCCAAAACTAAAGTATTGAAGAAGTGCTTGAATCCTTCTTGGTGTGAGGAGTTTAGTTTCAAGGTTGAAGATTTAAAGGAACAACTTGTTGTTTCTGTTTATGATGAAGATAAGTTTTTAAGGGATGATTTTGTTGGAAGTGTTAAGATTCCTGTTTCTAGTGTTTTCGATACAGTTAATAAATCTCTAGGTACTGTTTGGTACCCTTTGCAACCAAAGAAGAAATCCAAGATCAAAGATTGTGGTAATATTTCCCCCCTTTTAATTCTTCAATTTATGTCAATTTTGCTTTTGACGATGCCTTTTGTTATAAGTTATATTTCTCACTTTAGTGATTTGGATGTTTGTTAGCTCTGTAAGGTACCAAAATGAATTACAGTCATATATGGGTTGTTTGGATCATGGGTTTTGAATTTGATTACTGGAATTTGGCAACTTGCATAATTAAATTAATAGGTTAAACAAAGATAGTTTTTTAGTTGTTTGAGCATCAAACAGATTATGATTAGTTGAGAATTAATGCATAAAGCGGCAAAAAGAACATTTACTTTTATATATGAAAATCTCATATAAAACTTGTGATTTGTTAGATCGCCAGATGGAAGTAATCATGTTAAAATTTGGTTAAAAGGAGACGCTTTTCGGTGGTTAACTTTAACTTTTGATAATCAGCTTTATACCAGCTAGTGTGAAGCTGATTTCTTGATCCTAAATAATCAGATAATCAAGAGATTTTGTTTTTCCAAACAAAATAACTGATTCAATATTGGGTCAGTTTCAAAACACAAATTAAAAAAGTTTCCAAATTATCTTTCTTTTTGGAGTTATTGCCATTTTTGTCCCCTTTTTGAAGGTTTGGTATGTTTTTTTTTTTTTTGCCAGTTTTGTTTGCCATTTTGATAGCTAACTTTGCAAATTATTGCCATTTTCACCCCTTATCCCAACGACGTTAATGATATCCGTTAACAAAGCCCCACGTGCTATTCACATGAGGGCAATTTTGTAATTTCCACTGCACCACTGTTACAAAAAAAAAAAAAAAACAGGGACGAAAATGGCATTTAACTCTTCTTTTAATCAAACATAAGATTCATTAAGATGTTCATATTTTAATCTAAGAAAACTTTTATTATCAGGTGAAATTCTTCTCACAATATGTTTCTCACAAAACAACCCACAATCAGACTTGCAATCACAAGTTGAAAATGGAACAATGTCACCAGCAAGATCATCAACAAGTTCAAGAGTATCATCGCCGGAAGAATTAACAGCTCCAATTAAGGAAGAAAAATCAAACAAAGAAAAACTTTCGGGTCTAATTTCACAAATCTTTAGCAGAAACAATGAATTATTACCACCATCAGTCATTAATAAAGTAACCGAGTTACCAGAAGTTCCTGAAACCGATGAATCTGAGGTATCTGAAGACAAAACCGAAGAACAATCTTCATCATCATCATCATCTTCATCCTTTGAAGAACTCATGAAAAAACTTGAAGAAAAAGATGAAGGCGGTGAAATGCCTGCAAATTTACCGGGAGGAGTAATGTTAGATCAGATGTACGCGATTCCGCCGTCTGAATTAAATTCTTTCATCTTTTCATCTGAATCAAATTATCTAAAACAGTTAGCAGATGTTCAAGGAAGTACCAATCTGCAAGTGGGCCCATGGAAATTCGACCCGGAAACTGGAAGTTTAAAAAGAACATTTACTTATGTTAAAGCACCATCAAGATTAATCAAATCTTTAAAAGCAATTGAAGATCAAACATATTTAAAAGCGGATGGTAAACATTTTACAGTTTTAGCAAGTGTGAACACTCCCGACGCGCCATACGCAAGCAACTATCGCGTCGAAGTTCAAACCGCGATATCACGTGGACCCGAGCTTCCATCGGGAGAAGAATGCTCACATTTGGTGGTTTCATGGCGAATGAATTTCTTACATAATACAATGATGAAGGGTATGATAGAAGGTGGGGCCCGCCAAGGTGTAAAGGAGAGTTTTGAACAAGTGGCGGGTTTATTATCGGAGAAGTTTAAGGTGGTTGATGTGAAAGATGTTGGTTCAGAGAAAGAACAAGTTTTGGCTTCTTTACAAGTGGAGAAACAGTCAGATTGGAAGCTTGCGGTTCAATATTTTGCTAATTTTACTGTAATTTCCACAATTTTGATGGGATTATATGTTCTTGTGCATTTGTTTCTAGCAATGCCTAGTACAATTCAAGGTCTTGAATTTGGTGGATTGGATTTACCGGATTCGATTGGTGAAGTTGTTGTGTGTGGAGTGTTGGTTTTGCAAGGTGAAAGAGTTATGTATTTGATATCAAGATTCATGCAAGCGCGTGTGCACAAAGGTATAGAAAATGTTTATTAGATAATTTTTTGAATTAATCACACAGATGGTCCATGTGGTTTGCAGAAACTAACAAGTTTGGGTAGCGCGCTTTCATTTTTGCAGCGAGTTTGGGTGCATTAAAGCCAACTTTCGTTTAACTTTTTTTGTTTAATTAGGGTGAAATGACCAAAATACCGTTTTGACTTTTTGAATAGGCAAAGTCAAAGTGTGAATATCCAAAGGGTATTTTGGTCATTTTACTCTAATTTAACGGAACTTAGCTTCTTAATACCCCTAACTCGTTACAAATATAAAAGCATAAACCACCCTTGATACCCAAACTTATTACTTTCTGTAAGCTATAGGGACAATGTGTGTAATTAAATCTAATGTTTATTATATACCTTTTTAAAATGTTGGATTGAGTTTTAACATTTTGTTTGATAATTATAGTAGGAGGTGATCACGGAATAAAAGCAACGGGTGATGGATGGTTACTAACTGTCGCATTGGTTGAAGGAACCAATTTACCAACGGTTGATACAAGTTGTTTATCTGATCCATATGTTGTATTTACATGCAATGGGAAAACAAGAACAAGCTCAATTAAATTTCAAAAATCTGATCCTCGATGGAACGGTAAGTTGTATTTATTTCTTTAATATTATTATTACAATAATCTTTTTAATAATATTTTGTTGTCTAATTATTAAAAATGTTAATAAATTGCAGAAATATTTGAATTTGATGCAATGGATGACCCGCCTTCTACACTAGATGTTGAAGTTTATGATTTTGATGGACCTTTTGATGAAGCGGTATCTTTGGGACACACACAAATTAATTTTGTAAGAAGTAATATATCCGATTTAGGTGACGTGTGGGTCCCGCTTCAAGGGCAGTTAGCGCAAGCTTGTCAATCTAAATTGCATTTAAGGATTTTTTTAAATAATACGCGCGGTAGCAATATTATTAAAGAGTATTTGACCAAGATGGAAAAGGAAGTGGGAAAGAAGGTAATAAATCAATAATCTTTGGTTTCTTTTCAAATCCCAATTCATGGTTTCATAGTTTGGGTTTCTTTGAATTTTCATAATTTTCTTTTTAAATGTAGATAAAGTTGCGCTCGCCTCAGACGAATTCAGCTTTTCAAAAGTTGTTTAAACTTCCACCGGAGGAATTTCTGATTAATGATTTTACTTGTCATTTGAAGCGCAAAATGCCTCTTCAGGTGAGGATTAAAGTTCTAAAAGTTTGTTGCTCGCTTGAAAAACACTCAGAAAGAAATATAAAACAATACATTGTAGTCGAGCCGAGCACAAACAAGGGTTGACTCAGCCGTTGACTCGTATAAACTTAAATATAAGATATATACATATTATATTATAGGGGAAAGTGAATACGGGGCTGTTACACACCTAACTTATGTGTGAAACCATTCAAAATAACCTCATTTTGATTAAATCAAAATAAAAAAATGATTTTGATTGTATTTCCTTGGTTATTATTCATCATTTCACATATGTTTTGAAAAAAAAACACATCATAAAACCTTATATTTCAAATTGACTTGTTTAACACAAATGTGAAGACATAAAAATTAAAATTCATATTTGTATCTATGATGAAGAAAAAGTAGTGAAAAGTTATATGGATTGATAGAAAATAATTAGATAAAGAAGATACAAGATAAAAATCTACGTTAATTTAATCAAAATGGGGTAGTTTTGAATGGTTTCACACCTAAGTTAGGTGACAGCTTCGTATTAACTTTTCCCTTAGTTGAAAAAAGTAAAGTCAAATAGAAAGTTATATAAAGCATGCATTAAAGAAAATGAAAAAGGTTTAAAGAATATGTCAAGTTTCTTTTTCGTAAGCTAAAATTAATTTGGGTAGGCTACGAAAGAAACTTAAGGAGTTAAGGTGTAGACAAATTTTGAATATTACGGTTTTTCGTACGCAGTCTAGGATTACAGATTCGAATTTTCTATTTTAATTGTTGAAAACATAGGTTTTACATGTTAACCATGCATCACGAATAATCAGATGGTCAATTTTATCTTATTTGAATTATTTGTCATCTTAAATTAAGTCACATTGGATTGTACATAGATTTGTAAGTAAACCTTGGCTGATAAGAGTGGTTTGATTGCCTTTTAATTTTATGTTGTATTTTCTATTTATTATGTATCCTATTAATTACCAATGATCAAATAGTTTGGTGTTTGACATTCACAAAAATGATGTGGGTTTAAATCTCTCTAATTATAAGGTTGAATAAAATTGGTGTAATAAATTTGTTAAAAAAATGTATACTACTGATTAATTTTATTTTATTATTTGTTCCAAAATCATCCATAGTTTTATCATATTCAATAAAAAGAATTATAATATTAAGTGATAAATACAAAGTAGTGAATTATTTAAGTATAAAAAAATCAAACCCAAACCTAGATAACTATGCATTTGTTCTTAAGTGACATCAAGGTGGTTAAGGTGTTAATTTTTAGTATAGAGATATAGGATTCAAATAATGCTAAATGAAGGTGTGAACTAGTTTAGATGAGTGTTTATTTGTTGTTCTAAAATAAAATAATGAATAAAAAATTAACTATGTATTTAAAGTCATTTATATGTGTAATTGTGGTAGTGTACGTAAGCTAAATATACATGTAAAATTATAGTCAGTGTCATTTCTGAACAATAAGCGCGATAATTAAACAAGGTTCAACTCACGACAATGATATATTTAAATAAAGCAGTTTAGAAGTAAATAGTTTACTGTTAAAAACATAAAATTGGTCAACGTGTCCATTTACCCGCTTAGTCAATGGACATCGGGTGATAGTCGTTTGTCTCGGACATAACACACATAAGACAAATCAATGGACCAACTTGTGTAATAAGTGATATGCAAGTTAGACACTTATGCGTGGCTCATTGTATTAGCACTTGTGTTTTTACCTCATTATTTTGTTTCTCAAAATCGGTTCATGCATCAAATCCACACTTCATTGTGATTATTTATATTCTATTTTACCCTATTAACTAAAAATTACTCAATAAGATTGAATTAATTATATAAATATCAATATATGATTAGAACCATGCATTGATTAATTCTAATTAATGAATTTTGTTTTCTTGTATTTGTTCAAGTTAGTTTTCTTAATAACCTATATATGTGTGTGATTAAATGAAATAATTAAGAAGTTTTTTTAAATAAAAGTCTAAAACTGATTTAAAAAGTTTTGTACGGCGAAATAATAAAAAAAAAGGATATTTAATTGTTATTTAATATAATTAAGAAGATGAAGTGTTCAGTTATATTCACACGGAAAATGTCAATACCTACCACAATCACTATCAGGCAAATATAAAAGAAACAAAAATGTCAATGGATATCCAAATGTCAGTTTCAAAGTGTAGCAGGTGGATTGGTAGAATATTTCAGTCATGATGAGGATAATATATTCTTTACCCCTAGGTTCGACCTCACTGAAAATGAGTTCGAGAAAACGGTTGCCCCATTACAAATTTTCCAAATGGTTAAAGCGAGAAGTGTCGGATTCAAATAGGAAGGACTCTTAGGTTATGGAAGGTTATGGTAACGACACGTGACATGAGAGAATTTTTAAATGAGGGGTATATTGGTAATTGTGTCCAGCACGCAAAAAAAAAGTTTATAAAAAAAAGTTTTATTTAAAAAAAAAATATCTAAAAATTGTTTTTTTAAAAAGTTAATTAAAAAAATGTGAACTGAACCGACATGCATCAATGTGTTTTTGATATGCATCATTTTGTTTTTGATATGCATCATTGTGTTATACGATGTGTACGCTTTGTAGGTTATTGTGTCCTGATTTGCGTTTTACGATTGCCATTGTGTTATAAAAAACGTGAACTGAACTGACATTTGTCACACCCTGCCGGTGGTGGAAACACCGGCGTGACCTCAGGATTGTTTAATAGCTCAATGGTTATTAATAATTCGTTTCATAGATTAAGTAATCAAGTTACATTGTTTTACATCTCAAATTACAATCAAACTAAAGCAATGTTGTACAATATCATTTAAACATAAAAAAAATCATCTTCTATCTATTCATGCATCCTAATCAACTTCAATTAACATAATCATCAAGCTTCACAAATAATTGTACCTGAAACATTGGGAAATCAAGTGTCAACTACACACAGTAGTTGGTGAGCTACAACAGTTAATAAACAATAGTAATAGATTCGATAGTTTGGCAATGTGACTTGAACATGTTATGTAAACCAAATGTGAAACTAGTTATGTACTATTGGGGATCAACCCTTAGTTTAACCGAGTTGGGGTAGATCAAACACTACTCCTTATATAGCTTTTGTGTGGTCACCGGTTGGGTGGCATGGTTAGGACAATAGATCTATCACCACACAATGTGGCTTGCAACAAGTTAATGATCACACACACATAGTTCATACAAGAGTTTAGCAAGTAGTTAAAACAACATAGTTCAACGCCGCATATAGTTCAATAGTTGATAGTTTATAGTTCCAATGTTTCAGCCCCGAGTTTTAAAACAATGTATGAGTAAAAGGGGAGTTGTAAACTCACCTTGCAAGTATGTGATAATAGAGTAAGCAAGTAACGTAATCTAAGTGGTAGAGAGAACCCGATGTCACAAAGTTACCCTAAAATCGAAGTATGTGTAAATACGCATTTGTATAGTATAAATATGTATTTGTATTATGTAAATGATTATTTAATAAGGTTTAAATATTAAATAATTGTCACATAATTTATAAACATTATTTATGATTTAGATAATATTTTTATGGTATTAATATATATTTTGTTTGTTTAATAAGTATACGTTTTTGATTAACTAATTTAATTATAGCAAACGAGTTTTAAATGTGAATATTTGGAAATGTATAAAGGTAAATATTATGAAATATTTTAGAACATTAACTTTATGAATTTTTATAAAAATATATTTTGTTTGTTTATTAATTATTTTAAAATCTATATAGTAAAATAATACCATTTGATTACTAATGAATACCAATTATGATTATAACTCAGAATATATGTTCTAATATCAATATAAAAGTTTCTGTAATTTTTGTAGATTTTATTTTATAGTTTTAGTATTTATTTTATAAAACCGGAAGTCGTTTTATAAAATACTGTTTCGAAAACTCTTATGAAAATTACAGATTATATTTTTATTAGATAGGAAATTAAATTCTGAAGATTTTGATATAAAGTTGGTAATTTTTGGATAACAAATGAATTAGTTATGAATTAAATAGTGATTATTTTTATAAAACCGAATCTGTTTTATAAAATAACATTCTGTAGTTTCGTAAAAAAAATTCCTATTATATTTTTATTGTGTGGGAAATTTTATTACGAAGATTTTGATATAAAATGGGTTAAAAATGGATAAAAAATGAGAAAGTTATGATTTATTTTCGTTTAAAAGTAAAATAACCGAAAATAAAAATGGGAGAAAAAAAAGATTCAACCGAACAAAAAGTGGGGGTCGCCGGAGTCGAACTCGGGTATCCGCTGGACCATAACGAATCCCGAACCACTGGGTCAAAGTGGCGGGTTTTGAATGTTTTCGTTTCAGTTTTGTTTTAAACAGTGTTTCGTCGCGGATCTGGTTTTAAACCAAGAACAGCCGATTTTTGGGTGCTCGAAATCAACAGATCCGCATGTTAAAACCCAAAATTGAGTTATGGCTTTTATAGATCGTGTCAAAACGAGTCAAATGAAATGTTTACCTTGGATTGAGGTTACGCGAGGAGGGAGATCCGGTGGGTTGCAGGTCGTCGGCCGAAAGGTGGGTTTTGGGTGTTCGATCTTGCGTTTTGATGCGTATGGTGTTTGGAGCTGATGGAAAACGAACAGAGGGTGCTCGGTGTGAGGGGTTTTTAAGCCGATTGGGTTTAGGGTTTAGCAAGAGTTCGTTTTGGATCTAGTTTGAGTATAAATGGTGCTTTAATGGTGGTATTTGATTGGGTGGAGAAGGAAGGATCCACGGATCCGTGGGTGGGTCGTTTGACCAATAGGAAACTTGGAGGAGGATTAACAAGTTCAGCCCCTGTAGCTTTAAGTTACTTAAAAAGGACACCATGTAGTGTTTTAAATGGGTTTTAAGTTGTATTTCTTGTATTTTGGCCACAGAAACATTAACCCACCAACTTTTTTTATAAAACCTGTATTATTTTATAAAGTTCATATATTTTCATGTTTGTTTTATAAACTTTAATGTATAAAGTTGCTCTTTTGTGAATTATAATTATGCGAGTCGAATCATTTGGTTTTGTTTAATTTAATTATTATCTTATGCATATTATTTTACATTCGTAGCATATTTATATATAAAACATGATTTTCATTACGTAAAGCGATAGATACAAAATGTCGAATTTTCATGGATGTTACAGTATCCCCCTGTTGAAGGAATTTCGTCCCGAAATTTAAATCAAAGGTAGGTTTACAGAGAGTTGTAGGTTTAGATGATACCTTTGAATTTCGAGGGATACTAGATTCATACTTGATTACGAAATTGGGGCATATAGTTATAAGCTTGTACTCTATTATCGATTTGAGGAGCATAAGATTTGGTGGTGCTCGGCTTCTTGAGTTCCATTAGCTCCCACACTAAGTGTAGTGATTCACCAATGAACGCTTGTTGAGGAACTTATGAAGGTTTATTGGTTTCTTGTTAGATGATTCTCCATAATAAGTGCATTGATTCACCAATGAACACTTGTCGAGGGATTTATAGAGAGCATTGTTGTCTTAGTGTATGATTCTCCATAGATTTCTCTACTAAGTGCATTGATTCACCAATGAACACTTTTCGAAAAGTTTATAGAGATTTATTTGTTTATTAATATTTGGTTTCTTCCACAAACTTCTCTATCGGTGCATTGATTCACCAATGAACACCAGTCGAGGAGCTTATAGAGGTTTATTGATTCGTTGTAATGTGATTCTCAATAACTTTCTCTATTAGTGCATTGATTCACCAATGAACACCCGTCGAGAAGATTTATAGAGATGATTGGTTTCCAAATCCACAACTTTCCCTTAGGTCTCCCTACGCGATGCATTGAATCACCAATGTACATCGGAGGAAGCCACCAGAATCGTCGGGAGAAAGGATCCACGTAATGAAGAGAGAGTGTACCTTTACTTCTTCCAACCAATCCACACTTTCCCAAGGGGTTGCCTAAGGTGGAGTATGATTACTATTGATTGAAGTTTCAAGGATTTTGTCATAGCATTAGTATTAGCATCATAGTTTGTATTAGTTTATGAATTTGTAGGTCAAACACACTTTCCTGGTTAGAATCTGCTTTCATTGCATTTTAAATGTTTATGTATAGGGTGTATGTAGGGCGAATCCAGCCACTAACCCACCACATTCTCAATGTAATGAAAGTTTTCTCTAAGCAGGTTCTAATTCTAATTCTAATTCTAAAATACCCATGTAGTTATCGTGGTTACAGGACAATAGTTTATTTAGGTCAGATGTATCTATCGTAGTTCAAATGCACACAAATAGTAAATAGTTCCCATGCACATAGTGTGGATAGTTCAATTGCACGTAGTGTAGATAGTTCAAGTACACATATTGGAAATAGTTTAAACACAAAATATTCCTACTTTCCCGACTAAAGTCTTTTCCACTGTGTTGTCGATGTTTATATATAGGGTGTATGTAGGGCGAACCCAGCCACTAACCCACCACATCTTGTAATACAACAGAAAAATCCTTTAGCCAGATCCTAAATTAACAAACACGTAACACATTATCATAGTTTGAATGGTTGTATGCAATGAAATGTAGAGCACATAAGTCTCATAGTTGTGCCCGGAATATCGAGTATGATTGTCTTTTATGTTTTACATAGTACTTTAAACAATTGTTACCAGAACTCGTGTGTACGTGTAAATTCACGATTACGTTGGCCACCATAATCGTCAATTTACCTTACACAGTCATTCTGTTTTCCTTTGTCTCTAGTGCTATTGTTTGGTGTTATGTACATTTATGAATTGTCGTATATGAAAGGTACAATTCTGCGGGAATAGAAACGTACTAGACACGTAATAGTTTAAATAGTTTAGACATTGAACTTTGTACATGAAAATTGGAAACAAAACATAGATCTCATTAGTTCGCGAGTTCAATAGGTTACATAATAGTTCTCATTTGAAATAGTATCGTCTTCCCCGTCGTTGCTACTCACTGGTTGTATTGGTGTCGTCAACGGAGGCATATTCGTGAGTTGTGGATGTGTTGGATAACTGGAGCGCAAGGCGTGGAAAACAGTTTCTAAAACGACCCGAGTTACCACATTTGAAGTACGTTGGACCTTGAATCATGATTTGAAGAGCTTGAGTGTTTGACTATGTCCCGATTCGTTTGATTGACCTGGTCGTCGTCTGGTTGTCGGTTTGCCCTGCGTATGTTTCTCATATGACCATGGTTCCCACAGTTGTTGCAAAGGTGACACGATACGTTGGTAGGTTGACGGGATTGACACATGTTACATTGCGGTTGGTTCCCAAGGTAGGGTTCCTTGACTAGACCGTTATCATGAGAGTTTTGAAACTCGCCCAAGTTGGAGTCATAGCAGCTTTGACCGCACGGATTCTCTTCTCCACATTCCACCATATCAAGGCTCGGTTTTAAAGAATGCTGGTGTCGTGTTCCACACGGAGGTTGTTGGAGCTCATGTTGTGAAGTAACATACTCTCGATGCTTTCGAACCATTGTAGTAAAGTAGTGGCTCCTTCGGTATCGGAGTGTGGTTTGGGGTTGTAAGAGTTGAAGTGCTTGGAGGTACAAACGTTTCCTTCGCCATTGTCATTATTGTGTTTGGTCTTTTGTTGGATTTGGACTACGAGGTTAAGTAAAGTGGTCGCTATTCGTTTAGAAATACTGTCGGCAAGCTTTGACTACTCGGACGATGGTTGCGTTGACTTAGGGGAGGCATTTTGATTAAATAAAAATACTAATTGAGGTTTAGGTGGATACATAATATCCGTAGGTGTAATTTGAAGAAAAATGAAAAGAATGGATGATGTTCATAGATGGCAACCGGTAATGGTTACTTTTGACATATCAAGGTGGTTAGAGTTTCACTTAACAATCGTGGGAGACATGTTTAGCCTATAAGTGATCACTCACTCTAAGTATCCCCAGGAAAGCACGACGGGTCCTTCGGTAGATTAGGATATATACGAAGTGCTTTCCTAGACAGGACACCCAAAGTACAGGCGATCACCCTTCCAGATTACACGTGTCCCTATTGTTATCAAGAACCTTAAGACCTTGATGAGATCTTTATTTTAGATTAGACCAATGTCTAGGGAAAAATTTTAAAAATCATTTTATTATAGTATTCTTAAGGATAGGATAAGGAGATAGAAATAAGAATCGAGATGATGATGAAAATAAGGAATGTAAACACATAGGGGACACACATAAGCATTTAAGCACATAAGTTTATTTTCATGCAAGCTTAGGTCGTAGACTAGATTATTATTCTAATAACCTAATTCCCTACAACCACGGCTCTGATACCAATCTGTCACACCCTGCCGGTGGCGGAAACACCGGCGTGACCTCATGATTGTTCA
>WOUH02000001.1:1944444-1970228 GCA_009936405.2 Stevia rebaudiana
TTAATAGTTAACCATTGAGCTTGTGAACAATCATTGAGGTCACGGCCGGTGTTTCCGCCGCCGGCCAGGGTGTGACAACTCACAAAAACCATTGGAGTAGACTCCACTAAAGAGAATTGTGACCGAATTCTGGACCCTCAATTTAAAATTAATGCATAATAGTTTTCTAGACATAACCTTTCGTGTATCTACATCGGTGAAACCGTGAAAGTACTACCCTCAAATGTATGTACAAGTTTTGTAGGTGTATTATTATAGTGTATGCAACACAACATCTTAAAAGGCCAACCCATAATAACATTCATCGGTTGTTAGCGAAACATTCAATTATGCATGGTTTTGTTGGAATGCTTGGAAGCATTGATATATGCATTGGGTTTGGAGGAATTGTCCAACTGCATGTAAATGCCAATATATCCGAGGTGATTCTGAGCATCAAACCATTATGCTAGATATAGTTGCATCACATGACCTCTGGATTTAACATACATTCTTTAGAGTGAGGTTCAAAAAATGATATCAATGTTCTCAAACATTCCTAATATTGATTCAAATCTTAGAAGGCAAGACACCATAATGCAACTTTACAGCGGATGAGAATGAGTACACAAAAGGGAATTATCTTGTTGATGACTCTTAAACAAAATGAGCAACACTAGTAAAGAGTTTCATTTATCCACCAATCAATAATCAGAAAATGTGCTACTTTAAAAAATGACATGAGTCTTGCATAAAGGACGTGGGGGTGCGTTTGGTGTCCTCCAAGCTAGGTGGGGAATAATACAAGTTCCAACAAGATCTTCTTTCATACAAGTATTAGCTTATATAATGCATCCATGTATCATACTACATAATGTGATTGTAGAGGACGAAGGTCGTGCCATAACTAACTGATCGTGTGAAGAGGATGAACCTGAACTGCCAAGTTGTAGTAATGGAACACCACCACAACTTCAAACACATTTCGAGAGGTTTAAAAGCTTACGTAATCAAGAGGCTCACCAGGCACTACGCAACAATTTGATGGAATATCTTTGGTATATCAAGGAAAACTAACATCTACGGCATGATTCGACGCGATCAGTTTAAGTGGTTCTTTAAAATTATGTTACATTTTTAATTTTATTTTTAGTTCTATTTTGGTTGATTTTGTTTTAATGCAATGCAATTTGGTTATTTATTTTTAGCTTTCTATTTATTTATGTTTTATTATTATTTATTTTTTAAAATTTTTTTTATTTATTTAATATATTGTTAGTTAAAAATAAGATATTTAGTAAATAAAAAAATAAATAAACAGTGATGTGGAATTAAAAAGGATGCACCTGTGAAGAATGCGTTGGGGGTAACTGGTAAGGTGGGTTGGCGTGTCGTCCGGACTCCGGATTGATCAGGGAAGGCTCATCCCGCTCTGGGAACACTTTCACCCCAAATCCCGGGCAGAAAATGGTGGGGAGTTTTCACCGGATGAACCTGAATGTGGGGAATAAAAAAATGATCGTTGGGGGTGGAAAAAATGTGACAACACTGTGCAAAATGAGGAAAAGTAAGAAAATGTAAGGAAATCTGATGTGACGCTGATGTGGAAGTAGGAAAATGTGAGACGACTTCCTTCACCCTAAAATGTGTATGTTAGAAAGATGAGTGAAAAAATAACATACCGACTCAGATGCATGTAATAGGGGCAACCCGTAAACATTCGAGAGAGTCTTACATGAGTCTATATAATAAGTCTTTCGTTTGAAAGTTCAATAATAATTCCTAGTTCACATGAATAACATATCTCTAGCTGCAAGTTTTGTTTATTAGTGGTTGGTAACTTACTAATTAATTAAGAAGGATACGGTCATAGGGAGCTTCAGGTTAGACTTTTAAATGATTTAGCATACAAAGAAATAAGGTTTAAAAGGGGTGAAATGAAGTCATATCTTACCACAAACTCAATTATTTAGCATTTTTATATCAAAATGCTAAATAAAGATTGTTAATGTAAAATTGTTAATTCAATTAGCGTGACACCTCACTTGTCATACCATACCATCCGCTCCCTCTTGGCAAGAGCGGAAAATCAGCTCGACGGAGTGATCAGCTTAAACCCTCATCTTCCTTCAATTTTGCTTTCTTCTCCAGGTAAATTCACCACTCTTCGATTTCGATCTTCCTTCAATTCATGCATCATTCGTATGTATCTGAAATAGGTAGTCTTTTGATTTGATTTTTGTCAATTATACCCTGCTTCGTGACTCTCCATTTACAGCACTCTTAATGTTTACCCTGTCGATTTGTGTTTGTTTTTGTGTCAGTGTTTCCGTAGCAGCTGAAAATGTCGGACAAAGGAGGAAAAGGGGGAAAATCTGCATTGAAATCTCCAGGTAAAACCCTAATTCCAAACGAAAGTTCATTACGTTCTCCATTTCGTGCTTTAATCTGAAAAAAAATTGTCCATTTTCTCAATCAATTCCCCTAACTGCTAAATAGTTGAATCACTAATTTCTGTGTAGCTTCTAAAGGAAAGGATGATAAGTTGAAGGGAAGGAAAGTTCAGTTTGATTCTGAAGGTTTACCCTCATTCATTTGACTTAAATTATTACTCATATTCTTAATTATTACTTAGTTTTAAAAAGCGCGTCTAAGGTGCTTGTTAAGGGGCTTTTCATAATTAAAATGTAAATAGAGGTTTCATTAGCTAATTTTTGAGGTGAATGATGATGAATTCAATGTACATGATAATGGTATTGCAGATATGTTTGATGAAAAGTTTGAGATGAACGGAAATGGAAAATCAAATGGGAAAGGTGATACCCCTTTTTCCAAAGGTATGATTGTAATTATAATATTATATAACCATTTGTAATTTATTTATTTTATCTTAATTTTTTTTTCTGTTGCTTATATTAAATGCATACATATTTTTTTTTTCAAGGCAAAGGGGGAAAGGGAGATAAAGGAGGATCTGCAAAGAAAGAACCTCCTCCACTTTTGCTCAAAGTTGAAGAAGGTTAGTTAGTATGTGTTTAATTAATCCTAATGAACCTGATATTAATCATATATTAAACTATTAATATTATTACGCAGAGCTTCCAGAGAATGCCAAGTGTTTGATGAACTGTGAAGCTGCACAAATCTTGCAAGGAATTCAAGATCATATGGTGTTACTGTCTAAGGATCCAACTATCAAAATCCCAAGGTGTGAATTCATAACTTACATTTTAATTTTCATAAGATATGGCTTCATGGGTCGGGTCAAATGGGTTAACGGATCAAAATGATACATTGCTGAACGCGTATTCTTTTTCCAGTTCATTTGACAGGGCTTTGCAGTATGCTAACACAGGCAACTTTTACACCAACCCTCAGTCTGTTAGACAAGTATTGGAGTATCCTTCACGAGCGCATGTTTATTATTATTATTATTATTATTATTATTATTATTATTATTATTATTATTATTATTATTTTATTCTAGTTTTTATCTATGTCATGAAATTTGTAATTGTTGTTGACCCTTTAACTTAAATCTAGATCACTCAAGAAACAAGATGTTTCTGATGGCGAGGTATAAATCTAAACCTCAAAAACATGTTTATTTGTTTATTTATATATTAATTTTAATATACAACATTGTACTTAAAAACATTTATTTATTTCAGATATGTGTGATTGCGAATACCGGAATTGAATCTACTGGTAAAGCTTTTGCTCTCATGCCATCACTAAAGGTATGATACGCGATACGCGTTTCTTTTTATATACTTGACGCGCTTACTTCCTTTACAAGTTTCTCTTCTTTTTTTTACTTTTTTTTATATTTTATTTTATTTTATTTTATTTTATTTTATTTTGTCTTTTAGGCTAAGAAAAGCAAGGTAAAGGAACCTTTGAGTACTGCATTGACTGAACTGAAGAAACTGAAAACGGTTACAGAAAGCACAATTGTGCTTGATTGAAGTAACATGTATCTTACTCTTAATCTAAATATTTTGTTGACTTTGACCCGTAGGAGTACGCTGACGTGGCTTTTATTGCCCAAATATGTTGTTATTTTCCGGATATGTACCCGTCGCATTTGACATAACAGTTGACATTTTGGGCCCTTGTTTTGTTCAAAATTTCTGAAAATCGGGCTGAGCAGTTACCGATCTAACCCAAGCCCATTTGTGATCATTGGTGTTTATTGGGCTTTTCGCATGGGCCACCTCATCCATAGGAATGTAAGCATAGTTTCCGTTTATCGGGCCCGTTACAAAACCCGTGTAGCCCGCCATAATCCCGTGAATAGCGGAATGGGCCAACAAGGTACAATACAAGTTGTCAGTTGCATTAGCGGTTACGGCCCGTATCATGTAAGTCGGATCTATATACTTGATTGTAAACAACTCATCTTTGTGTGCTTTTTCCAACCATTTTTTAAGCTCGGTTTTTAACCACACCCCGACATCCAAAAAAACCGGATTCCCCGAATCATCCGTTTTTTGGGCTTGGGAATCGGGCCTGGGAATAATATCCTGGCCCGCTCCTTCCGCCACCACAACAACCGCGTGTCCGTTTTCTTTCAAACGAAGATCAAGAAACTCGAACAAACCGCCTTTGCCTTCGAGGTAGAAGTCGTTTTCGGGGATTAAACAACAGTCGACATCGCAACTGCTTAGGGTTGCATCGAGTGCGATGTGGCCTGTGTTCCGACCCATGAGCTTGACCAGACCTATACCGTTGGGTGCACTCTCGGCTTCTACATGGGCTGCACTTATGGCTTGTTGGGCCATCTCCACGGCTGTTTGGAACCCGAATGATCGGTCGATGATTCCCACGTCATTGTCCACGGTTTTAGGAATCCCGGTAACCGCAACGTTTAGTTTACGACGGTGAATTTCGTTGAATATTTGTATCGCCCCTCGTAGCGTGCCATCTCCCCCGATGATGTATACCTGTTTGGGGATCAAGGCATGTTACTTTGGTTTTATTGAGGTATGTCATGTAGTGTTTTTAGAACCAAACCAGTCGAACCGGTTATAGAACCGGTGTAGTTATGCCTATTTTGTTGTTTCCCTTTAAATCGGCTTGATAGGTGAACCGGTCCAGCTGGTCTGACCGGATTTCATATATATAATATTAAAGTTACAAATCCACATAAAAACACAGTTTTTCATCAATAAAATTTCTTCCCCGTTTAAAAAAAAGTTCTATTTTTGTAATATTTATGAATTATGATGTTATCAGGTTCTTAAATCATGTCCAACCGATCCGACCTTGGACCTATGGCGACCGATTCGCTACCGAAGCCAATTCTGATAAATTGATGTTACGATTTTTAATGGGTTACGTCTTGACCCGTTGACCTAATAAGCGACCCATTTCATAATAATTAAAAAAATATAATTTTCTGATATGAATGAATTAATCATTCAAGAACCAAATGAATAACCTGATTAAATCCTCGACTTTCAATAGCATCTACAATCTTCTTCAGATCAAACCCACCTCTAGAGGTTTCAAGCACAGTTCCCCCTCTCTTATGCCAATTATGGACCAGTTTCGGGTCAAGCCTAATCGGGTCACCCGTATAAAACCCACGGTAACCCGCCTTGATCCCGAATATCTCCCGGACGCCATACAACTCCCACAACCCGATAACCAGTTCCCGGATCACAGTATTGAGCCCGGGACAAAGACCACCACACGTAACAATCGCGGCCCGCACTTGTTTAGGATCGAATAATATATCCTTACGCGGTCCGGCATGGTGGTAGGCCAAATGCGGTGAAGATGACGGGAAGTTACCGGAGAAATCGAAGACAATTTGCCGGAGAATGACGTCAGAGTGGGAGATGTAGAATCCGTTTTTGTCGGAATTGTGATAGAATGTGTTTTTTTGTAACGGATTGTTGTAGGTTTTGAGGTCCGGTAAGTAGTCGGTGAGGCGAGGGAGGCGTTTTAATCTGACGTTGATCGGGGAGATTGTGAGGGTTTCGAGCTGGTCTTGGACGTCGTCGGAGTTCATGGTTGGTTAATTCCGGTGACCGGCCGGTGGAGAGGGTTAAAGGGGAAGTTAGTTAATCTGGTGATTAAGAGAATTTGTGGGAGATGGGTATAGTTATCTAACACGTGGACGAACCATACTTAACCATCCGATATACTCTTTACTTTGATTTTTTTCATGGTACCTTTTTCGTTTTGTTTTGTTATATTTTCTTTTTTTTTTTACTGATGAAGAAGATTTTATGCATTATGAATTGAAAGGAAGCATATGTGATTAGTGAGTGAACTATTTGGGTAATTGGGTATATATCGGAAATGAGTACAAAAGTTACAACGATGATCCAAAACGAAGGTATCATCAAAGCTTGGTTATGAACATGCTTAAGAATGTTATTAGTGTTTGAGTGATTAGAGGATCACGTGGCCGTGCTAAAGTTAAGTGTGATCTTTATTTTTTAATAATAAGTGTAAATTTATAAAGTCCGATATATAGTCAACTTTAACAATAGTCCATAATTTTTGTAGTGGGAGAGCTCAAACATTTGTAGAGGGGATGGAAAGTCATAGGACCCATACGTTTTTTTCATATCGCCATGTTTCGGGTTATATGTATGGGTTGACAATTTGGTCGGTCAAACAATAAAACTCTAAATGGTTAACATTTTTTCATTCAATCAAATGATTGTGATTACAAATACCTAAAATATTTTATGATGATAAGAGAGAAAGTGTGAGTACGTGGAAGAAAAATTATCAATGTGTCTGATGACTTTTTAAGATGTTTGAATTCGTTGATTATCGATTATGAATCAAGATTAAATCAATATATAAAAAATTAAACCCTTAAAAATGTAAAAGCCTAAATGACTAAATTGAAACAACCACCAAGCCTAAATTTATCAAAACACCAAGATTCAATCAAATAATCAAAAGTCAAAATCCCATGAAAACTTCAATTTCATCAAGTAATGAAAAAAGGATATTAGGGTTTTGGTTTGGACACTTCACACTTGGCTTTTGTGATTAGTGAACTCCAAACTAGAAAAAGGAAACGGGATAGTTGAATGGCCGATTGGGGTGATTGGCATTGAGCTAGTGAGTGGCGTTTCACGTTTGTGGGTGTGGGGATGTCGTCAAAGAAGAAAATAAGGAAGGGTGAATTGGGACTAAAAGCCCATAACTCTTGGCAACTCTTGTTTAAGATAAAAGCTCATAACTCTTAGTTGATTCGTCATTCAGGTCTCTTTGACAACTCGATTTTTTAGTAAATGTAAATTTTTGGATGGGATAAATATAATATATGTAATTTTTTTTAGAGGGGGGAGGTTGCCTCCAGTCCCAAGCAAGTTCCGCCAACTCGCCAAGGTGCCAGTGGTTTTTGGTACCTACTGCATGAGCATATATAAGAACTCATTAAACTCACTAAACAATTAGCATGTCATAATTTATTCATGATATATATACTTTAAAATATATAACATGGATATTTAATTTATATTATATTGTCGATGATTATTAATGCACTAGCTTAAAACCCGTGTATTACACGAGTTTATAAAATCAACATTTAAAATTTTATCATTGAATCATTGCATATATATATTAAGTTACTATGTTGTGAACACTCAAAAAAATAAATGTTTAACATTTTTATGACTATAAATTATGCTTTGAGATACGTTAAGGACGAAAACTGTTAAGACTTGAAACGTTAGGGACGAAAACAGTTAGGACTTGAAACGTCAGAGATGAAAAATTTTAAGACTTGAAACGTTAGGGATGAAAACCAATAAGACTTGAAACGTTAGACAACGTTTATGTTAACGGTGGACTAAAATGTTAAGTAATGCAAACCTATTAATAAATGTACAATTACTTTTTAAAATATATAAGATAAATATTTAATTAGATTATAATAAATTTAAATCTATTTTATAATTAAGATAATATAAAAAGTATAAAAGGATTAAAAAATAATTATTAGACGTAGATATAGAGTTCAAAAATATATATCACAATTTTATCGATATAATATGAAGGAATCATTAGATTACATTTACGTCAACTACAAAAAGTATAATTAAAGAATGATTCCGATTTGAATTTCATATTTATATTATAAATTTATGTAATTTTAATAACAAAAAAATCTTGAAAAATTGAGGTAATGTACATGGCATTTTTTGTATTGTTTTATTAAGAGGTAGATAGATTAAATTGAAGTAAATTAGAATAGTATACGTCTCTTTGCATGGTTTATTCACAATACGTCTCTGTTACACGAAATTATGCTTATCCCGATTAAGATGGTGAACTCAAAGATATCTCAATATTGAATATCGATTGCATATATATGCTGATAAGAATTCAAGTCGATTTTGATAATTAAACAAAATAGAGATAGTTAATATTTATATTAACTAACTGGATCAACCTAAAGAGTCCTACCTCTACTAGCATACGAATGCTATATATATATATATATATCCCTTCAGTAATTCTCAACCAAAACTCCATAACACATCAATTATCAAAATCACAAAATCATGAACTCGTTTAGAGTTCTTCTTTCCATCTTCATAACTTTGTGTGTGTTGCCGTCTTCATCTTTGGCAATCAACCCCAAAAAGGTATAATGAACATTCATGCATGCATGGTTTTCATCAATTTTTTTCTTTTCTTTTTCATCAAATTAATGTTTCTGTGTTTGTAATTTTCCAATTTTTGCAGTCTTATATAGTCTACTTGGGAGGATTAGATCATGAATCTGAACCATCTTTGATTAAAGATTCCCACTTTGAGTTTCTTGGTTCAATGTTAGGAAGGTAATTATTAAAATCTATACACAAAAACTCAACATAATATTTTTTACTTTTGATCATCTTTTATCAATGATTTTTGCTTCATTATGTCTGTATCAGCAAAGAGAATGCTGATGAGGCGATGATATACTCGTACAACAAACAGTTTAACGGGTTTGCCGCTATTCTGAATGAAGAAGATGCTGCTAGAATTGCAGGTTTATTAATTTGATTTTAAATTCGGTTTATATATTAATATATGTGTTGCATGAAATTTTCAAATTTGGAATATATTAACTTATGAATTATATATCCGCATGTAGAACATCCGGATGTGGTGACCGTGATCGAGAATAAAGGAAGAAAATTACACACAACTCGTTCATGGGATTTCATGAAACTTGAAAAACATGGTTTCGTTAGTTCTTCTTCTTTGTGGAGGAAAGCAAGATTAGGTGAAAATGTCATCATTGCCAATCTTGACACTGGTAAATTGTTTAATTTGTGCTTTACTAAACAAGAATGTTAAACACTTAAGGTGGAAATATAAAAATTAGCTAGTAATGAAACTTAAAATTTGATTACAAAATTGTTCTTGCTTTAAAAGTTAAATTATACCTTAATTTAAACAAATCACAATTCAAGTAAGGTGGAAAAAGAAACATGAGCTAATAGAATTTTAACAAGTGACACAAATACAAATTAAGTTACTTATTTATTTATATAAATGAATATTAATCATCATGTCAATTTGTGATCCATCAGGTGTGTGGCCCGAATCAAAAAGCTTTAATGGCCAGGGTTATGGGCCCATTCCATCTAAATGGAAGGGTGGATGTGAGAATGCAACCTTAGTTTCTTGCAACAAGTAAGCATATTACTTTTTTGTTATATATTTTGTACAAAATATATCAATATTGTTACATAATTATTAATTATATATTGATTTGTTTGTAGTAAACTTATTGGTGCCAAATACTTCAACAAAGGTTTTGAAGCAACATATATGCCAATGGATCCTTCAAAGCACAATGCGCGCGACCACGAAGGTCACGGTAGCCATACATTATCAACAGCAGGCGGTAACTTTGTATCACAAGTGAGTGTTAACGGGATCGAGCTTGGAACTGCTAAAGGCGGTTCACCACGAGCCCGTGTGGCGGCTTACAAAGTTTGTTGGCCACCTAGTTTTCTAGGGGGTGAATGTGTCGATGCGGATATAGTTAAAGGGTTTGAAAGCGCGATACATGATGGTGTTGATGTAATTTCGGTATCTTTAGGTGGAATGCCTGCTGATTACATGAATGATGGTCTAGCCATTGCGTCGTTTCATGCGGTTAAGAATAATATCACGGTTGTGTTTTCTGCTGGGAACGATGGACCATATCCTGGATCGGTTACGAATGTGGCACCTTGGGTTATAACCGTTGGTGCTAGCACGATTGACCGCGAGTTCCAGTCATTTATTAACCTTGCTAGTGGAGTTAACTTAAAGGTTCAAACATACAAACTCTATAAGTTTAACGATTACTTTATATTCCTTTTTTGAGTTATAAACATATGGTTTTTATTTGTTGTGTCTTATTATAACAGGGATTAAGCATGTCCGAACCCTTGCCACAATCCGATTATTATCCTCTAATTAACGCTGCAGATGCTAAAGCTGAAAACGCAACGGAAACGAATGCGTACGTATTTTTATTTTCTTGAAAAGTAATATTATTCCTATACCAAAAAAGTAGGAAAACACAACCAAAAAGTCAAACGGTTGTTTGAGTTTTTCAAACAATCGTTTGACTTTTTCAACTTTTAACTTTTCAACTACACTTTTTCAAACTTTAGAAAAGTCAAAACGGATTTTAAAGGAATTTGAGAAAGTCAAACAGTCGTTTAGTACATCTTTAAAATATGTTCGCCCTACTTTGGGATTAGATCTTCTTGAAGCATTTTATTAGTTTCTAATGGTTTTGTATACTAATCTTGATCGCGTATGTACATACGTGTGTGTAGATCTCTTTGCTCTCAAGGTACGCTTGACCCGAAGAAGGTTAAAGGGAAGATCTTGGTGTGTTTAAGGGGAGGCAACAATGGTAGGGTTGACAAAGGCGTACAAGCTGCACTCGCCGGTGCTTCTGGCATGATTCTTTGCAACGATAAAGCCGGTGGTGATGAAATAATATCTGATCCTCATGTGTTACCCGCAACACACATCACATACGATGATTCACTTCGTCTCTACGCCTATCTCAATTCCACCAAGTAACTACTTTCAACCCCATTTTGCACCTCTAATCAAAATATTTTTCCTCTATTATTGACTTAATATTATTGGAATGTATATCGGATTAAGATTAGGGTTTAGAGTATTGAGCCCACATGTCCAGCAAAACCCTAGTTAACCTAATGGGACCATGCACATTTATTCATAATGATTTTCTTATTTAATATCATTGGAATGTATATCAAATTAGGGTTTTTCTACTATTGAGCCCACGGGCCCAACAAAACCTTAATTAACCTAATGGGCCTGTGAATCCAATCTAATATACATTCCAATAGATATATATCTTTGATGTCACTAACATATATGTTATGTCGACGTAGCGAACCATTGGGCTACATAACGCCTCCTGAAGCAGCCGTAAACGTTAAGCCCGCTCCATTTATGGCAGCGTTTTCTTCGAGAGGCCCGAATTCAATCACGCCCGAGATTCTTAAGGTGTTTGATCTTCCAACCGATATTCTTCTTTTCATATCATTAAACCGAAAACTAACCAAATTATTATTAATTTTATGAAATCATGCAGCCTGATATTACAGCACCAGGAGTAAACATCATTGCAGCATTCTCTGAAGATGAAAAACCAGTTTTACCGTACAACATTGAATCTGGTACTTCAATGTCTTGTCCACATGTTGCAGGAGTTGTTGGTCTCCTCAAAAGTGTTCACCCTAATTGGACACCAGCCGCCATCAAATCCGCCATCATGACCACCGGTAAACTCAACAATAATCACTAATTACTCGCTAATATGTTAGTTAAGTTAGTTATTAATATCTCGTTGTGTATTTGTCAGCATACGTAAACGACAACAGTGGGAGCCCGATGATGGACGAAACTAAACACGAGGCGAGCCCGTTTAGCCGTGGGGCCGGACACATTGATCCGAACCGCGCAACGAACCCGGGTCTGGTTTACGATTTAACCGCTAATGATTATCTTGATTTCTTATGCACTAGAGGATATAACAAAACCATTATTCAAAAGTTTTCTGATCAACCTTACAAATGTCCTGAAAAGATTAGCATTTTGGACTTTAACTACCCTTCTATAACCGTCCATAAACTTAACGGTACAGTAACTGTTTCTAGAAGGTTGACGAATGTGGGCCCACCTGGTAGTTATAAAGTTGGTGTTAAGAGTCCTGTTGGGATTTCAGTTGAAGTGAAACCAAAGATTCTTTCATTTAAGAAGGGTGAAGTGAAGAAGTTTGAGTTGACAATGAAAGCTGATGGCACAAGTGTAATTAAGGATTATGTTTTTGGGGAATTAATATGGTCTCATGGTAAGCATTATCATGTGAAAAGTCCTATTGTGGTTTCTGTTGCTTAAATTATGTAGAAGTTGTTGATGAAGTAGGTATTTGCTTGATACTTATTTATTAATTTTCTTTATTTATTAGTTTTAAGTAGTTTTGAATTTTCTACAAGTACTTTAATGCTAGGATTTTTTGTGGATATTATTATTGCTTTTGGATTTATTATGGTTTAATTTTTATGGAATTATTTTTTTAAGGTTTTATATATTTCTATGGGATATTATTTTTCTTTATAGTTTCAATTTTTTGACAACGGTTTAGTAGGTTTGGTACAAATAAGTGATTAACAAAAATATTGCCACTTTTCTATAAAAATATAGGTATTGATTACAAAATATATAAGTATTGAAACTGAACAACAGTTTGTAATCATTAGATATTTTTCCCATCGTAAATTTTTTTAAAAAAATAGACAAGTTTCCCAATCAAGATTTTCTTCCAACACTTGTCAACAATTGATTCTATTCTTTCAGAATAAGTATTGAAAGCTGGAGTGGAATCAAAGATTACAAAACAAATTTAAATCAGAAAACCTCAGTGTGAAACTTAAATCATTTATTATGATACAATTATTTGTATCCAAAGTCAGAAAAAAAATGGTCAACTAAACAATGTAACTGCATTTAGTGCATTACATGCTTATTTCACTAGTTTTTACCTACAAAGTTTTTAAGATCACTGTTACTGTAAATTATACAAGTTGTGAAATAAAGTTTTAAGTTAATGTCTCATCATATGAAGAGAAAGTTTTGATGACAAACACAGGATCTCCCACTTTAATTGTCTTTCCATTTCCTTCATGCAAATTATGGCATACCATATTTTGTCCAAAGAACACCTGCAAATCCATTTTCATTATAATACTCATGAATATTCTTCAAATTAAAAATAATAATAATAATAATAATAATAATAATAATAATAATAATAATAATAATAATAATAATAATAAATATTGGTAAGAGCTTCACCATCGCTTGCCCCTTTTGACCGGGACGCAAAACTTTTCCTGACCGAAATTTCACAAGTGTTTCAGTCGGTTCAGAAGCCGAAACTGCATTTTCCTGATTAATGGTGGGTATCTGAAAAACAATTAGCCCTAATTGTGTAAGAATTAAGAATAAATTGCACAGATTATTTATGGAAAATTCAAAAAAGAAAAAAGAAAAAAGAAAAAAAAAGGTAACCAGATTTGGTCAAACATCTGTTTCAGGTAATCAACTTTTTTTTACCCATGGAAAAATCAAAGTTTCAAATTATTGATTTACGGTTATCTTCCATGTAAACGGGATTTATGCGTGTCAAAAAAAGTCTAAGTTGGTCTACTGTGTCATCATTTTGACCAGTAATTCTTAAATCAAGATTTTTCAAAAATGGTTTTATCTTAAATAAAAAAATTTGAAACTTTGGTGGTTCTTTATGGCTAAAAAGGTTGGTAACCTGAAAGAAGAATTTTGATCAAAGTCATCTTTTACGCAATTAACTCGTTTTTATTAACAGGACGATTTTTTACCTTACAGCGGGAGCAAAGCTTGACACCATTAAATATTAAATTTTTTATTTTAATTTCCTTCCATAGGTCTTCAGAAAATGGTTCACAACCATCTACCAGAATGCTGAAATTAGACGGGTCAGGCGAGTTGGGTAAATGAGTGAGTGGGTTGTTTTCATGCATGCCAAAATGGGCCGGGTCGACCCACAAACATGACTGTTTTAGTTTTATAGATAAGAGTTAGTTACACAGATGATCCATGTGGTTTGCGTCTTTGCAAAAAGTAAAAGATTTGGTACTCAAGGTTTATAGTAACATATTTAGGTTTTATGCTTATAGTTTTGTAACATGTTTGTGTATTAACTATTAAGGCTAACTTCTGTTAACTTTTTTGTTAAATTAGAAATGACCATAATAGCCTTTTGACTTTTGAATAGTCAAAGTCATAGGGTGTTTTTGTCATTTCACCCTATTTTAATGGAAGTTATCAATACAAAAACTCGTTACAAAATTGAAAGCATAAAACTCAAATATGTTACTTAAAACCCTTAGTACCCAAACATGTTATTTTTTGCAAACCACATAGACAATATGTGTAATATTGTAATAAAATCCATAATAGAATAATGAAGGTGATAAAAAAATTATAAAAGTCTAAACTATTGATTAATAATTCAAAACATTATTAAATCTTTATCACGTTCTAACATTTATTTAACATGTTCAAATTATTTATATTTTGGCTCACTTATAATAAATTGCATGAACTAAGGTTGCAAGTATTGATACATACTTTGGTCTGAATCGGTTTATTGGTAAAGGTTCCATGAGACGCTCATTCAGCGAATCTAGAGATCCCTGCCAAATATACAAATTTAATTATTACTAACAAAATTAAAAATGCCAGAATTTTTTTTAAAACCAACCTGAGATGCTAAAAGAAATGGATATCCATCAGAAAACATAACTCTAAATCCAGGTGCATAATTTGGGTCTACAGGTCTAGTCTCCAACTCTGTATCAACATATTTTAAATGTTACTAAAAATATTTTAGCTAGCAAAACAGAGAAACTGAAAAGACCTATTAACCAACAGTATAAAATTAATAGTGTCAAATATGATTTTGAAGCTTATATATAATAAATTCATTGATAATCTTAACTTTTCAATTATTCAATATGCTATTGAGCTACTCGACATGTTTTACCCTTTTAATTTTGACTTGTTTGATATTGACATGTTTTCTTTTATTATATCTGTCTGAAATGTTAGAGATAAAAGATAACCTGAATCAACCGGCTGATAAATAAATATGTCATTTTATTTATTTACCTTCATTAAAACGCACTAACCGACTAGGTTGACCAAGATAATTAGTGAACCATCTAGAAGCTTCATCTCCCTCATCCAAAGCGGATCCGGACCATTCCCAAACCGACACACCATCACATGTTTGAGACGGTCTACTTAATGATACCTTCAACTCATTCATCCCCGGTGCTCTAATAACTAATTATTATGTTAAACATTAATAATCCAACATTAAATAATCAAGATTAAAAATAAATAAAAAGAAATAAAAAAATATGATGGCGTGAACCCTGAATTGGGCTTAGGTAGACTTGGCCCGTTGAGTCTGATCCAGCCCACATTCCCCTCCTTTATTTAAACGGGAAACCATTTGATAAGAGAAATGTGGGCCAGATGAGGTCCAACGGGCCAAAATGCTAAGCCCAATATAGGGTTAGATTATCAAGAAACAAGATGGATTGTTATTTACCTAAGTAAGAGCTTTTGTTTGGCTTCCAATCGAGTTCAAATGCGTCATTAGGCAACTCAACTTCAACTAAAGCTAATTTTGGATCCACTCTTTGTGTGCAAGCTCTACCTTTTGAATTCACAACAACCCATTGTCTATCCCATCTAAACCCTATTTATTAAAATTATAAAAAAGGAAGTTAATATATTTTGTATTTTTGTGTCATGATTTTACCACGGGTGCTCAATACATAACCAGTTTTAAGCAGAGAATTGCAAGAACGATGGGCTTTATCTAAGATTTTACATGTAATGTAAAGTATATACTTCATATTTGGCCTAGTTAAACAACTATGTATATTAATTTATATGCATATATACATAGTTATAAATTGAATTTGGTTATTCTAGGCTTCTAGCTTTACAAATTGTTTAATATATGTTCCATAATCAATCTCTTGAAATGATTCTATAAATTGTCATCCTACATTGGAGAATAAGAAAAACATGTAATCTTCAATTAAACAAATTTATCTTTCCAACAAGGAAGAAAGCGGTACCAGAGAAAATGACTTTGAAACAACTTGAATTATCTACTAATTTATAAAATGAGCAAATTGTAAAAACAACACTTTATAAACACTTGTAGTATCAACTAATCTGTCAAATGAACAAGACCAAAACATCCCCAAATATTGCATGCGGAAATTGACAAAAATTGTAAAGGGAAAAGATGAAGATTGAAAGTTAGAGATGTAGATGAAATCGGAATAGAAGATAGATAAATTAATTACCGGTGGAAGAGAGGGGTGCTTCTGAAACAGAGATGCCTCTGCAGGATTTGATCGGATAAACAAACATCGATTTCACTACGACTGCTGCTTCCGCCATTGCTGACTCGCTCTCTACCTTACCCAAAATGCAAGTTCTTAACTATGATAATGTTTGAAGGTGCGATGTTCTAAATATCCCAAAATCCAAAACATCCAGACTCGGTATTATTCAAATAGAATGGGTTAGAAAATATGATTTTTAAATCGGATCAAAGTTTAAGTTTATAAAACCTTTGCTTATTCAGGTTTTAGATAGACAAAAGCTTGTTTATTTGGATACAAAAATCAAACTTATTCGGGTTATTTAAATATATATGGGTTAGATAATAAGATTTTTATGGGCGGGGACGTGTTTCAAATAGAGTCACAAAAAATTTAAAACCTAGTAGCCTGTTATTCGATCCATTGAACACGCATATTATTGCGTCCTTGTTAGAGTATTCAAATGATACTTCAAGTGTGACAAACACAGTGATAATGTGTGCACGTGTTTGATAAAGTGTAGTGTTTCCATATGTTAGACCTATCAATTCCCTTATCAATATTGGATAGAATCAGTAGATAAACCACCCGAATTAAAATGACAATAAAGCCTCTCGACAAGAGGCTTAATCCACCAGATTAATATAGGTCCCTTGATTTTGTTTCATCATCTCGAGGGATAGTGCTGGTGAAAGAAACTAAGTCTTTGCACTAACATACCAACACATCTTTCAAGCATGTAGACACCAATACAAAGCAAGAACTTTTAAACTAATATGACACCAAACTAACTTCTAACAACCCTTTCAAGTATGATAACATGTTTTTACTATGTAATATATAACATTAAAACAAGAATGTTTGAACAAACAAACACAAAGTAAAGTTTGACAACAAAAATAGTTAAGTCGTTCACTTTCAATGAAGAATAATCATTACGTAAAGTCACACATGCTCACCAAGATTCAAAACGATAAGACTTCATAGAAGATTCATCTCCCAGAGGGTGAATGAAAGATCTAGCTAAGGATCATCAAGCAAAGCATCAAGATCAAACTAGAAATAAACATGATTATGAAGTACTAGTTGAAATTGGATTGTTCTTACACTTTAGAATGGAAACTACAACACTAAACAGAAAGGAAAGCTAAAAATTTGTAGAGGTGAAAAAAAACAGGTGGGTATTTTAGGAAAAAAGTATATTTATTACATGAAGTTTTATAAGAGTGACCTATTTTAACTCATCGTATAATTTTACTGTATGACTTTAGTACACCCAAATAAACCCATCAATCAAGTAATTTGACGAAATCAACCAACTTCTTGAAGAATGAGTCACGATTAACAAATGCATTATTCAAAATTCAACAGTTTTAAGTTCTCATAAACAAGATCCAACTTGAAATTTTTTAAAAAATACAGCCTTTTAAGTTTTTTAGGTCAAAAGAAACTTGCAATAAGTAGATTTGATTTCTACTTATTTCGTTTTTGAGCTTTCTTTCCGTGTCCCTTCTTAGGCGGCCCTTTGCCCCGACGCTTCAACATTTCAAGTTTGGATAAACGCCTGCAAAACGTGAAAATATATGTTTTGATTTAATATCAGATAAACAAATTATTTTCAAATGTGAGAAGTAAACATGATATCAATTGTTTAACAAAAATATTAATAGCAGAAACTCTATGGTTTTACAACAAAATAAGTACAGTAAATATAGTTTGCCTTTGATAAACTGTTACGAGAGAATGTAACATTGTTACTTGAATTTAACTTTTTGGGGTGTTAAAAGTTATAATGATATTTCGTTTTCTCCATAAAATGAAGTGAAACAAATGAATTGTTACGTTGGCTCTTAAAACTTACATGCCTCTTATATAGTATAAATATCTACAACATATGTGTATATATATATATATATATATAGGAGATGTGTATTATGTGAACCAACTTTTATCGTGTGAACCAATTAACTAAATATGGGCCCTCCATTTTAGTGTGATTTAATCTGGGCATATATATATATATATATATATATATATATATAGATATATATATATATATAGATAGGGGATGTGTATTATGTGAACCAGCTTTTATCGTGTGAACCAAAAAACTAAATCTGAGCCCTCCATTTTAGTGTAACTCAATCTGAGCCCTTCATTTTAGTATGTGTTACATAGTGTATACACATACTAAAATGGATTGAATCTCTTATAAATGAAGGGCCCAGATTTAGTTTTTTGGTTCACACGATAAAAGATGGTTCACATAATACATATCTCCTAGATAGATATATATATATATATATATATATAGAGAGAGAGAGAGAGAAGATTACTCTTGTTCTTTGCGTGCCACAACCATAGGGTCCTCTTTTTGGACGTCATTTGGATACCATGCTGCAACTTTTTCTCCAATAAATTTCTTGCGTAAAATCTTATGCGCAGATCTTTGACCGGTTGGATTAAGTACATGACCAAATATTCTTGCTCTTGCTTCTGTTACTCCCTTAACTGCTGCTTGAGTCAGCATCGTTCTTAAGCTTGAAGAGCTCATTTTTTTAATCTCTAATACAACAAAATCTCGACATTTTTAGTACATTTTGACTAGATGGAAATCACAATTACAGAATAATGATAACCAATTGACTAAAAGTCACTCAAACACTTTTTTAAAACTACAAAACCACCCAATTTCAAAGTTTCAGAAACAATTATTGTAAATTTTAACTCAAATTATCAATATATATTTGTAGCCCATGTTATATGCAACAAGAAACTGGTAAATGAGAAATAAGATATTCAAGAACTTCTCCCAGCTTATATGTTTCTCACACCATTTAACAATCAAAGCCCACATTGCAAAATAAATTGAACCAAAAAGGAGTCCCATTTACAGTTACATAAACCCTAAAACTTCTAAACATAAAGAAGCGCATCCAGATGGCCAGAACCCGATAAAGGAATATTATCAAACAGTTGGTTTGCATTCTTTTTTGTGTGATAAGAACTTCATACGGACCTAAAATCAATTTCAAAGATTATATAGCCCAACACAGAACGAACAGATACGGTGAATACAAACAGAAAATGAAATCGTTGCACATGAAATTGGGGATTCCAGTTCCTTTCATTTTGATTCTCGAAAACGACCCATTATAACATTTCCACATGGTAGATTAAATCCCTAACGATACACAGAAATGAAATTAAGAGAGAGAGATCATAACGCACCTTCAGGTTGAGCGAGACGAAGGAGACGATAGTTTGCTGGAGTAAAGGTAGAATGTTATGTCCGGCTCTACTGCATTTGTGTAAAAACTTAAAAAGGGTTTGGGATGTTAAGACCATGTTTGTAAAAATACGGGTTACCATTCGATTAATAACCGATCAATCGTTAATCGTCTTCTTTTACTGATTAATTAACGATTATCATTAACCAGTCCCGTTGATCTATATAAATGCTCTTCAACATCGTGATTTTAGTTAATAATCAATCAAATTTTGTTACAATTAAATAAAACTGGTTATAATTACGTAAGCTGACTTATTTATTTGAACTTTAAAATATTATATTCATATTTGTGTGAGAATATGTATAAATTCTTTAAGAATTGCATATAAAACTTCCAATCTGATTAATCTCGATTAATCTCTAGTCCTCACTTTGCCGCTCGACTAGCGATTTGTACAACATTGGTTAAGACACATATGTAGTAATTAGTGATTTTGTTTCCTAAAATATCCTAATTATAATTCGAAAAACTCATAAGTAAGCTCTCATATGGGGCGGACGAGTACCGGTTTACCACACTTTAAGCGATTTGTGAGGTTGAACGCTGACATGTTCGTCATAGTGAGACCGGGTGGCCAGGTATTTCGTTATTAAGAAAAAAGTCAACTATATAAAAGAAATCTAGAATTTATTCATAATTTCTTTTATACCAAACATTTTTTAAAAGGATATTTTATACACAATAATCCACGAAAAAAAAAACTATATCGATTTTTTTTACTAAATATTTGTATTTTCAATTTTTATGGCATAATTTAATCAATTGAAGCTTTTCTAGTTGCTACCCTAATTAACGAACAAAAACGAAAAAGAAAACATCTAAATCATATATGAAACCCAACGTTGTTTATCTTTATTACGATAACAAATTCATCTACCTAAGAGTAAAATAAATGACACATGTCAACACAATAATTATTTGAAGTTTTATATTTTTTTAATTTTATCTTAAATTTTAAAATAGATATAAATTTCAAACTTAATTAAATTTGTTATTATCTATTTAAGTATATTGTTTGAACTTTTATATATTTTTCTTTTATCTTAAATTCTAATATATATATATATATATATATATATATAAATATCAAAATCAATTAAATTTGTTATATTATCTAAGTATTTATCTATATATTTTAAAAGAATAAATTACAAATTTCAATCCTGAGGTTTGTATTGTTTAACACTATTCGTCCGTCTTTTACAGAAATCGTCCATAATGTTTCAAGTCTTAACAAATTTCGTTCAGAACGTTCCAGGTCTTAAAAATTTCCGTTAATGGTTTATGGACAAAAAATGTTAAGACTTGATTCCAAATAATGTCGCATGGCAACACCACAATTTTTGAATTTTTTTATTTGATCTTAACTACTAAAATAGATTTATATTTTAATATCAATTAATTTTGTTATCATCCAATTAAGTATTTATCTTATATTTTAAAAAAAGTAAATTGCTCTTTTTCACCCATTAGATTTGCATAGCTTAACAGTTTCAGTCAACCAGTAACAAAAATCATTTTTAACATTTCATGTCTAAACAATTTTCGTCTTTAATTTAAAAAAAATTAGTGTTGATTATGTAAACTCATGTAATACACGAGTTTGTAAGCTAGTTATATCACATATGAAACCAAACATAACCTCTTTAATTATAAACGTTATGATACATGATAACGAATTCATTACACATTTATGATACATTACCTGTAAATTTGATTACAGACAGATGACACATCAACAACTTGTACATCCTCAATAATGGTTTTGATGATGTTTTGGCCCACTTGACTTGTTCTTAATATTCTTTAATATTATGTTACCTTAATTTTTAATGATTTGTGTATCATAAAAAATAGCTGGTGGTAATTTTTTTATTTTTTTATTGTAGTTAACTGTTTTTTTATACTAGACAACTGACTACACACATTTGAAGTATTTTTGAGTCTTCTTATTGCATATACTTGTTATATATTCAAGCTCGAGCTTGATGTAGACTTGGGTCGACTTGTCATAGCTTATTTAGAACCCTAATCCAAACATATAAAGACACTCCATTAATTAATTTTAGAATCCTTTCTCAATTCAACATAATTCAAAATCTCTCATCATTTAACGACTAATTTTGTATCCTTAAGTACTTTTACATTTGAACTAAATTAACAAATATACTAACCATACACATTCTGAATTTCAAAGTAATCTTTTAAATTTCAAATCCAATTTCCTAAGAGTTGAGCAACTATATGATTATTTAACAATTGCTACTTAAAAACTTAGTGTATGGATACTTAGTTACGTTAAACAATTCATTACTCTAGTGTGTTACCACTTGGCATCTGTTGCTAGATAGTTGGTTGACCATTTCCGAGTTGGTTTCTAAACACTAAATGTAATGTACATACATCATGATTCATGTAGAAGATGAAGTTATATCCAAACAAAAATAGAGATAATTACAAGAGATAAATATAACAATTGGAGAAATCAAGAAACAGAGAATGCAAGTCCTTAAAAAGGAAATCTGGTAACATTTTGTATCTCTCAAGTTGTTCAGCAGCCCCGAGAAAATCAAGATTTTATGTTTGATTAAACTATTTTATTTAGAATATAAGTTTTAACATCTCAGAATCCTGATGAAATAATCATAAATCATATATACTTTAGAATGATAATTTTATATAAAAGTTCGTGGCTTGCTAAAGGACTAATGTAGAAGCTGGCAGATGTAACCCGAAGAGTGAAAAATAGTGCTGCATCAGAACTTGTACTGTACAAGCCTAAATAAATGAAATTTCTGTTGAACCCATTTAATAAATAACTGTTAGGAGATGAATGATTATCTTAAAGTCTGTGAATTTATCTCTCTAAAAAGTAAAAACTCAATCCTGCAAAAAAAAACACATTTTAATCAGTAAAGTGCAGGACAAAAAGGGTCAAACCTTGTTGGGTTGACCCGTATTATTATTATAATATTATCAACATCTTACTTTAAAAGATTTGTGTAGTTACTGTGTTAATTACATAGCAAACCTTTTCTTGAAAAGTTTCTTTTGATAGTTTTATTTATGTTTTTTATTTTGCTTTAACTTTTTTTACTTAAAATAAACAAAATCCAAATCAACCCATTTACATTTACAAGTAAACGGGTCGAACCACTTCTATTCAACATCAACAAACAAAACTACCTGATCTTCAGACTCTAAGAATTTGTAGATTTGATGATTGAGGTCCCACAACTGTAATCTTTTTGTCTACAAAAAAAGAATTTACAAATTCGTAATTTTTTGACATTTAGAAGAGAAAATTAAGAATTAAAGGTTGTATCGTAAAAGCTTACCAGACGGCAAATCCGTAATTAAAAAACTTGCACCAATAATAATGTAGCATAACAAAAGAACTACCCCTTTAAGGTAGTGAGAAGTTCCATCCTGAAAAAAGTTTATATTCTTAGGATATATTATGATTATAAAAGTATATAAAAATAATAAAAAAAGAGGGAAGAATTACATGCAATGTGAAGGCAGTGACTAAAATTCCTAAAGAAAGCGAGCCCGTTTCAAGAAGACTAAAATCAAGATCCATGTTGATACCGATTATCCATGCAACGATTACACTCAACGGGACCTAATTCATATAAAAATCATGATTAAAATAGTATTTCCTGAAAAATGTTACATATTATGAGGAAACACGAGACTAGAGAGATGACAAAATAAACTAGTCAGATAAATTGTTATAACAGGTCAGTTTGGGCGGGTTGAACTGCCCAGAAACATTTGTGTCTGCTTATTTTGAAATTCATAAATGTGTGAAATATTATCACATAAACGATATTATTACGAGTATAACTAAATTTATGAATAGAACCATTTAGGTGGTAATATGCAACAAAAATACACATTGGGCCATAGAAATTCACAAAACTTTTATGATTTTATTGACTAGAGAAAGTAAAAAATAAAATAAAATAAGAAACCTGAAAAGAATAAACAGCAAAAACTCACCACAAAAACAGCAATTTGAGTTGCAGAACCAAGTGCCACTCCCAAAGTTATATCCTGCATTAAATTTAATTCAACTTTTAATATATACTCCGAGTGCGAAATTAGTAACAAAGTTTCTCAGAAACATCTATAAATTCAACTACTTTTTGTATAATCGAACTTTTTTTCCATTTAAAATTGATAATAACATTTCCAGTGTAGTTAAATTGATAGTGGTGTAAGCGTCTGATTCCCTATAATTTTATTTTTATTTAATTTATATTTAAAGTAAATTTGCAATCACCACAACACTTGATCAAAGTATTCATACCAACTTATTCTTAAAAATAAAAAATAAAAACTACATACAAGCTTATTCTTATAAATAAAAAAAATAAAAAAAAAAATTCATAAAAAAAATAAAAAACATCTACATACCAGCTTATTATTAAAAAATATATATATATTAATAAAAAAAAAATCTACATACCAGCTTATTATTAAAAATAAAAATATATATAAATAAAAAAAAAAAAATCTACATACCAGCTTATTCTTAAAAGCAAAGATGATGGCTCCAGCATGTTCAGCTGCATTCCCGACAATTGGTAGCAAAATGATACTAATGAATCTCAATGGCATTCCCCATGAAGTTGATGCATCCTAATTAATAAATTTAATTCAAATAAATGTATAAAAATAAATAGGAACCACAAAATCAATAACAAACTTAATACCTCAATAGTGTCCACTAAAAATTCAGACAATAATGCAATGACAGCTGTCATTCCAGTCAGCCAAATGATTCCACCCCAAAGCCCTATCACAGGACTTGCATCTTTTCCTGTTTCAATGTTATCTTCTACATCTTCCTGTATGTAATTCCATCAGTTAGTTGTACCGTACAAGTGATTAATGCACACATACTGAGTGTTTTGTAATTGATTATTATTGTTAATGTTAGGATACTGCTTCTTGTTATCTGATAACCTAGGGGTCCAATAATGGGTTGTAGATAATAATTAGTTTCATATCTGATGATCTATGGGTAAAATGACCTATTTACCCCTTCTTATAACATAATTCCACAAAAAAAAAAATAATAATAAAAAATAAAAAAAATTGGCTAGTTTATTTGTTATTTTTCAAAAGTAAATAAGATTTTAATAATATAAAGTATGACTTGTTGGCTGATAATAATCTATAATAGCAGTTTGGCCAATAATAATCCCAACTTTGACTTTTGTTGAATTACACTGGATTTAGCTTACAATGATGATTGCAAACGAAATTAGATAACGTATGAGTGAAATCAAGTGTAAATAAATGATAATTATGATACCGATTGACTATGGAAACGAAAGTGAAAGTTGAGGTTATCATTGCCAAGCTGCTAGTATGTTTTATAATCAGTTTGGATTATTAAAATCCAATTTACCTTTTATGAATAATACGAATTTTGTAAAACACTTCAAATAGTAATAGAGACAAATCCAAACACCCATTAAATTAGTTGTGATGTAAAAATTCTAAAAGTGAATTCATGAACAAATATACCTCTTGTGATTCAAAGATATCGTTGTGGGTCCATAACTGAAATGCCAGATAAGCAAAGTAAGCAACCAGCATGACAATCGAACAAACTCTAGACAAATTTAGGGTTACTTTTGCGGCATTTGACACGTCAGCAACTGGATTTTGATTGTATGAAGCAGCGTGTTTATACAGCAAAGGCATTGTGTTGCACAACAATGCAAGTAACAATAGAGATATATTCACATCTGATTGTTTCTGATTCATTAACATAGATGTTAAACAACAAAAGTTATAATAAAATTAATTACATAGACAATTAGTTTGCTAAAAGTAGCAAGTTTGGGTTTTATGTTGAGTTTTAAGGCTAAATTATGTTAAGTTTTCTATTGATTTAGAGTCAAATGACCAAAATACCCTTTAATGACTAAAGGGTCATTTATCTATTTACTCTTAAAAAAGGGTAAATGCAGGGTACCCCTGACCCCGGTACCATTTTGGTACCCACGAGATCCTCCCCGGAAGGCATTGT
>WOUH02000001.1:2002456-2020552 GCA_009936405.2 Stevia rebaudiana
TCAAAGTAGACACCTAGTATCCAGAAATAAGATTCAACCAATCTGTCTCTTACATAATGTAGATTTTTTGTAGGCTCAAATCCTTTCCACCACCTACAATAATATAGAACACAAACACCACAAAAATTAACATAATTTCAAATCTGTAATCATAACTAGAATGCTTTTTTGAACAAACAAACATACTTGGAAAGTTGGCTAAGCTCCTTCTTGTGCAAAGATTGAACCCTATTGAAATCCATCTTCGCGAGTTTTAGTAAGGATTTATTATGTGACTCTTGTTGTTCATAGAAAGGTATGTATTTCAACGCGTCTAATCTTGGCAACCTTTTTCTTATAGGTCGCTCTAGTGCTTCCTCTATGTGCTTCGCAAGAGAAAGAGTACAGTTCCATGAAAGAGGATTCTTTGTCACCTTTTGAAGTTGGTTTTTTGTAAAGACAAGAGCATCATCTAGTACAACTTCGCCTCGCACCCGCATATATGCTGCCTCATATAACTCAAGCATGCCTCCAACATCGCTAGTTAAGGATTCCTTAAAAGATCCCTCATTGTCCTTGTATTTTTTGAAAATATCTTATACATATATAAAGTGTTAACTTTCTTCGCATTATGATCAATATATAGAGTCAAATCGTATTTATTAAATATTTTATTAGAAAGATTTATAATATGAAGAGTGAAATATGAAAAACGGAAATAAGAAATGTTAGCTCACAATATTGTAATCTTGACATCAGTGCTAAACTTAATTTACTTATTTATTAGGTGTAGATATGAACTAACCGCATGAAACATAAAACCCTTGTTGTCGTAGGAGTCGAAACCAAAGGGAATCACAACCACGGTTCCAGTCATCACCATATAAAGTATAAATATGATGCAAGGCTTGCTCTATCTCTTGTTCAAATAAGTAGGCTATGCTAAGGCGTTGGATATCATTGATTAGTTTCAACAAGTTGATATGCTTCGTCTCATCATCCAACGCTACCATTATTTCTTTCCGCACTTCTTTTTTCAAACTTTCCATTATCTTCTCTACAGTAGGATTATCTTCTTGCTAAAATTATAGTGATCATTAAGTCAAAGAGATGGTGTATTTTACGAGTTAGATCCTTATAAGCATGCACATTTATGGCCATTTTCTCTAATGATATATTAGAGGATAATTTTCTAGTTGTTAATGAAATCGCCTTGTTAGTGTTGAACCAATATTTATATTCAGTTGTGTATTAAGTTCTAACTGATGATGTTCATAAGTCATGGTGAACAAAACAATAAAACATACTACACGCACCCCGTAAAATTTCACTTATAATATATGAGAGGGTTTGGGCCGAGAGGAGATCGATAAGGCAATCTTATCTCCTGTAACTTTTTTTTTTCCATTTTTTCGTTTTTAAACAAAGAGAAAAGTGACAGAAGAACTAATTAAGGCGATCTATATAATTCATTTCAAGTCTTAAATAACATATAAATAGTGGTTGATTTTGTTATACCTCATCATAGTTGAGAAACTGATCTCCCCAAACACTGGGATGAAAATTTGCTAAGGGACGAATAGTCTCCGTTTGTTTAACTTCCATGTCTTGAAGTAGTTTTTGAGTTTCGAATTTTGATCTTACAATTCGTTTTTGATGATAATCTCGAGTTTAGTAGGCTATATTTGTAGATGAGGTGATGGTCATGATGGAAACACGCCTCATGGTAAAGAAAAACTTTACAAGAAGGGGACTACTCATGTTAATTAAACTATTGTGAATATTGGTCGTTTAACGCATGCCTTCTAGAAACATGTACCTTCAAACTACTTCTATGAAAACCGTAAGTTTTTGTTAAGTGCAATATTTAAAGGATTCATTATAATTTTTATTTCAATTGCATTTCTAATTCTAAACATTCAAATAAACCAAACGCCTCCTCAGAATCATATTGTCATCAAAATTCTTTCCATTTTCACCACTTTTGTTTGGAAAAATTCTACAAGGAGAATATTGAGCCTCAAAGTAGGTGTTTTGTCGCATATCTTGTGTCACGAGGGTGAAAACTAGAAGATGATTTGAGGATAAGGAATGTGTTTTAAGCATATAATGAAGTTTAGGGAATCATGTTTAGATGATCATTAAATATGAACACATAGTATTTTGTATATAAAAATTATTAATTATTGATAAAAGAACTTGAATTTCAAAAACCACTCACATCTCATAGAACACACTGATGTGAATTAGAACTGCAAGCCGGCTTAAGGTTCAAATTTGAATGTTAGGGCTTTAGGACCCCATATTTTTGGGCCCCCAATATTTAGTTTTTCTTTTGTATGCATTATATAATGGGCCATCACTTTGTTTATTTTGCATAAACCCAACATAATATCACTTCCCTTTATAGCAGGCTTTATTCTCATGAGACTTCTTTGTGAACGGTCTTTGGTAATAATCGAAGAGGTGTTCTCGGAGCTAGAAATGATATACATCACGATCTTTATACTATAATTCAATTATCATTTTCAATTCCGTTATCTTGAACATCACAAATTCTTTCTTTTCAGTTGATTATCATTTTTTTTCTCTTCATTCAAATAACGAAGTGATTTCAGCGAGAGTGCGAAGTGATTTCAGCAGGAGTGCAAGACATTAAATTAGGCTTTATTTTGTTACTACAGTAAAAGTAGGGTGTTTGATTTTTTGAATGACTCTTGTTATTTATGGTATTGTAACTTTTGGAGATTGATTTTGTTTTGCATTTGGTGTTTGATATTCTTGTGCTACTCACCCTTTAACCATATATTTGGTGAAATTGCAATGCCACATTTGTGGTCTTGGTGTCTTTTTTAGAATTACTACTTTTTTTCTTCTTTGAGTCTGTTTATTTTTTTGGAAAGGTATTGAATTTTATGTCTAACACTATGTATGCTACCCGTTAAGCTCAACATAATGAATTTCTTTTAAAGACATGCGTTCATTTCCTTCTTTATACAATTTAGGATCCCATGTATTTAGTAATTGTCTCTGAAAGTTGGTTGGTTATAATTTATACAAACCAAGATATCCTTTGTCTTATAAGGAATTACTTCACAAAATTTTGAAAGAAAACGTTTATGGTCACATATACAGTCATAGAAAGCCAAGATAGTGAGATACTATACAAAAGATTAAACAAACAATCCAATCTTATTAAGAACAAGCAACAAAAAGAGGCTCCTTACCCATTCCAACATATTGTTAGGAAAATAAAGATAATTAAGGGAACTAAACAAATCAAATTATTGAAAAAGGAATCATGGATTATTATTTAGGAAAAAAAATATTTTTCTTCAACACGAAAAACGAAGTCATTGCAACAAGCACGAAAAAACCTTTATGATACGATTGAACTTGTGTGGTTCGATCAAATTTAACAAGAGCAAGAATGCAAAGGGTATTAAGGATAATAACAAAAAACCATTTTTTTAGAAAATCACAAGAAGGTACTTTTACAAAAGTTCATCCAACGACTGTAAAGGAGTTCAACGTCTGTAAATATATGGGCGACGCCTGTAGGCGTCCTGTAAATCAATGGGCGGACGCCTATAAATTCTCAGGCGTCGACGCCTACATATACTCAAGCGTCGAGGCTTCTACTTAAATGGACATTTTATGTAATTAATTAAAAGGTCAAATAGGTGTTTTGAGGTATATGTTTGTTAAAATAGACATTTTGGGAATTTTCCCTAAGATAAAAGAGTACATGTATACAAAACAATTGCTACATAACTTTTCTGTAAAAAGTTTTACATCTTCAGTAAAAACTAATATGTCATATAAAACACTATAAATGGACATTTGTGAAAAACAAATGTTGGTCTATGTTAAAAATTGTTAATAGACATTTGTTATAATGCACGTTTTTCGCAATACCATCAAAATAATTTAATATAGAAGTGAATTTACATGATTCAAAGTGATTTACACAATATTTTAGTAACTAAGAAACTTATATGCATAAAAAGCTAACCAAATCTAACATAAATAATCAATTAATCATTCAAGTTTAGTACTCAAAAGTTGGGTTCTATTAACAAAATGATATCAAAACTCACATAAACTATAGTTCAAATACTATTTAGAAAGATAAGCCCAACATTAAACCTCATACATTAGCACAAACAAGTCTCACTCACACATATTTAGAAATAATGGAAACACATAGTTTTTGCAAATGATTTAGCATCCTCTCATACTCATTCACACCAGCAAGCTCACGTCTATTGAGAAACTGACATGCATTCTCAATCGCATTGTCAATTTCCAGCATCTCATTCACATGAATCCTTTTATTATAATCTTTGTCCATGTTCTCAATTTTCTTTTCCACATTATAAACATATTCCTCCAACGCATTGCGAGCACAAACCTTATTCTTAAACTCTTGATCCTCAATCCTATACTTTTCTGCATCTTTTAGCATCTTATTAATCTCTTCACTAGAAAGCCTCCCTTTGTCATTAGTAACTATCATCTTCCTTTTTAGGCCAGTAGTTACCTCCTCACCTGAACAACTCAAAATACCGTTAGTATCAATCTCAAAGACCACATTTACTCTTGATTCCCTCTTCGGTGCAAGTGGGACCACAACATCAAAACTCCCCAACCAGTTGTTGTCTTTGGCCCGAATTCTTTCACCTTGGTAAACATAGAAACTTATAGCACGTTGGTTGTCTTCTGATGTAACATAGATATTTGACTTTTTAGTTGGTATCCTTGAGTTTCTTGGAATCAAAACCGACATAGTGTCATCACTTAGCTCCACACCAAGTGACAAAGGAGTGACATCCAAAAACACCAAATCTTTAACCTTTTGATTTGTCTCACCGCGTATCTTTGCAGCAAGAATTGATGCACCATATGCAACTGCCTCATCAGGATGGATTCTCTTAGAAAGCTCCTTTCCATTAAAGAAATCTTGCAATAGTTCTTGTACCTTGGGTATTCTAGTTGAACCACCAACAAGAACAACTTCATCTATGTTGTTCTTATCCATCTTTGCATCCTTCAAACAACCCTCTACTGTTTCTATGCACTTATTAAACAAGTGTACATTAAGATTTTCAAACTTTGCACGACTAATTCTTGTAGAAAAATCAAAACCCATGTGCAAACCATCAATTTCAATGGTGGTCTCAATAGTCGAAGAAAGTGCGAGTTTTGCTTTTTCACACGCGACCCTTAACCTCCCTATAGCTTTTGTATTTGTCTTGATGTCACTCTTATGCTTTCGATTAAATTCATTAATGAAATAATCGACCATTTTGTTATCAAAATCTTGACCACCCAAATGAGTGTCCCCAGCTACAGCTTTCACTTCTATCTTTCCATCACCATCAATGGTGACAATAGAAACATCAAAAGTACCACCACCCAAATCGAAAATAAGCACATTCGTTTCACATGTTATATCATTTGTCATATCTAGTCCATACGCGATTGCAGCTGCTGTAGGCTCATTAATTATTTGCAAAACATTAAGTCCAGCAACATATCCGGCATCTTTTGTTGCTTGCCGTTGTGAATCATTAAAATAAGCAGGTACCGTGATAACAACATCTTTTACATTTTTTCCAAGAAACGCACCAGCAACATCTTTCATTTTTGCAAGTACCATTGATGAAATTTCTCGGCTGAAAATAGCTTTTGCTCACCCTTGTATGTAACTACAATCTTGGGAATCTCACCACTCCCGCTAACAACCTTAAAAGGCCATAACTTCATGTCATTCTGTACTGTTTCATCACTAAATCTCTTTCCAATCAATCGTTTCGCATCTAAAATTCAAGAATAATTAAAGAGTTTTAATACGCATCACACGATATAGACAAATGCTTTTCTAGTTAAAGATAATGTATTAAAACGCGTACGTACCAAAGATGGTGCATGAAGGGTTCATAGCAACTTGGTTCTTGGCACCTTCACCTATTAGACGTTCAACATCTGTGAATGCAACACATGATGGTGTGGTCCGGTTACCGAGGTCATTTGGTATGATCTGAACTTGACCATGTTGCCAAAACCCAACACAAGAATATGTGGTTCCGAGATCGATACCAATTGCGGGTGCAACAACCTTTTTAATCTCAACTTCTCCTTTTTCATCCATAGTTAATTTCTTACCTTAAAATAAACGATAAACTCAAGTCTAAACTTTACGATCGACTAATGGTTTCAATTTCTATATTTATTCATCTTAAATAGGCTAAAACTTTCCATTTTCCAACACTATTTATTTTGACCTTCAATTCATCTTCATAATTAAAGAATATAAATGCATATATGAATTTGATTAACAGTAATTTTGTTTGATATTTTCAAAATTGATAATAATCACAAAAATGTACAACTATCAAACAAAACAATTATTTAAAATAATTCTATTTAATTTGTGGATTTATTATTAAAAAAGTTTGGTTAAAATGAAAAAAATAAAAATAAAATTTTCAACACATTAAAGTATTTTAAATAAACTGAGCTTAGACATTATATAGAACTTAACTAATTGAAAGGGAGAGTTGGATAATTTAACACGCTTTTAAATTGGCGTATTTAGAAGAAATACACAAGAACTCGATTTGATTTTTGAAATGTACCAAAAAGGGAATAAGTGATTTTAATTTAATAATATGGTTTAAGAAGGAAGCCTAACCAGCGATCCCTCATGTAACCGACGACCTCTTGCATTCCGAGGACATCCTCAACCGAGATTAACAACCCTCATGTACCTACGAGTGTGTGTTTTTCAATGATTATTATTCAGTAAACATTAACATGGACAACAAGGGGCATTGTCCTAATGGTACCTTGGGTATTTCTCAAATAAGAGCTTACAAATTGGAATCTCACTCATAGCAAAAAACAAAAAGCTATTGGGTGAGCCAGGGGTATTTCCACAAAGTGGGTTTCCTCCTGGATTGGTAAGGTATGGTCGTCACGCTTTCAGCGATTCACTGGGTAGAAGGCTGCTTTGTTCGCCATAGTGAAGTCGGGTGGCCATCTATTCGCTGTTCAAAAAAAAAAACATTAACATGGACTTCATCAATGTCATTTTCATCAAATTTCCTTCTTTTATAAATTCTACTTGTACATAAATGACGTAAAGTGAACTCGTAGTATATAAAGACAATGATCAATTTCTAAATTAAATTTACTTGGTACAAGACTGACTTGTATCTTGGCTTGAAACTCATTGTGTTTATGTGCAAAACAAGAATACCATAAAAGTTTCTTTCTCAATATCCTATTACCCAAAGACCATATTAACAAACCCACACTAGAATATACATACAAAAACCTTATGACAAAATGTAACTGATTAATTACTTGCGTCTTTTTATCCATCATTACAAACATCTATATGTACGAAAATCCCATCACACGCCAGCCCCATTATATCAAGCTATCAATACGATCTTTTGTCAACGGATATCACTTCATACTGTTCTTTCAAAGATGAAGTAAAATAATGAGATTTAGAATTTTCTTCAAAACTACCTCTCATCGTTTTGAATCTCAGATCTTCAAAATGAGAAGTTGATTCTTGGGGGGCTATATCGGGAACAAACATTTTTCCTTGAAGCATACCGACAACCTCAGACATTGTAGGTCTCGTTGAAGGAGATCCATTTGTACACAAGATTGCTACTTTCACCACGGTTTCTGCTTCTTCTTTGTTGATCTTAGATTCCAACCTCTCGTCAAATAACTCCTCATATTGGTTTATAAATTGCAAACGACAAGCCTGCATTACAATCATAATCACAATTATTTATAATTCCATAAATATTTTCAGAACTGCGAGAACTTTGATCAGCTACATTTTTTTGTACTTTTTATACGCATTTGCTTATTTTTGTGTACATAAAAACAATCAAGTAACTTATTTATATATTAAAAAAAATTACTTGTTTATTTAGGAATTGTTTGTCAATTTCTGAACGAGTAAGTGTTGAACTAGTAAGAGGTCTGAACCATTAAGAGCCAATATAATGTTTAACCATTCAGAGGCAAATGTCTGACCAATTAGACTCTGTCTAATGCTTAACCTTTCAGAGGCAAATGTCCGAATCATTCAGACATCTGCTCGCGAAACAAACAGTCTGAACCACTAAGTGCAAAACCAGTAAGAGGTCTGAACCACTAAGTGCTAAACCAGTAAGAGGTCTGAACCATTAAGAGTCCTATTAAGAGCTAAACAAACAGCCCCTTACACGGGTTACACATGAGTTACACGAGTGTTTGTTATATATATACATAAACAAAAAATTTCATTATTATTACTTTAATTTGTTGAGATCCGAATAGATATTGTTTTTCCGTCATTTTCTTTTAGAAATTATAAAAAAATGTGTGGTTGATAAGAGTTCTTGTGGTTCTGAAGATATTATGAGTCCTGAAATGATTTTAACCATATATATATATGTTTGTGTGTATAATCTATATAAAAAATGGGATTTTGTACTTTTTATACACACTCGCTTTTGAGTTATCGGTATGGTTATTGTATCAAAAGTAGAGATAAGAATTAGTACCCAATCTAGAAGACAAACACTATCGTTGTTTGGTATGTATTTGTTGTTACTCTTTCCACTCACGATTTCTAAAGCCAAAACTCCAAAGCTATATACATCTGACTTGTGACTCAAGTGACCCCAAAGTGCGTATTCAGGTGCCATGTATCCTCTGCATCAACCATGTCAACGGTTTTCAATACTCCATCAAAATGCTAAAAAATTTAACTGACAACACGGTTGAAGTTGGGTTGAATCGAATTCTTTTTGTCCATTGATAATTTATTTGTTAAAGTGTTAAACATAAAGGGATTTAGAAAACTCCATTTTGTAAAAAGAAACTTTGGGTGACTTACGACCCAGTTTCGATTAAACTATCTTTTTTTACTTAACCCATTTGACCCGTTAGAGGTGGAACATAATCCCAGTTTTACCCCTTGTTTTGTAACTAGAAAATAAATGAAGGAAGAAGTACATTGTTCCAGCAACTCGTGTGCTAACATGAGTCTTGTCATCCTCGTGTAATCTAGCCAATCCAAAGTCGGATATTTTTGGATTAAGATCTTTATCAAGTAGAACATTAGTAGCTTTGATATCTCTGTGAACAATTTTAAGTCTTGATTCTTCATGAAGAAAAGCTAAACCTTCAGCGATTCCAACACAGATTTTGAATCGTGTTGGCCAATCCAACATCAATTCACTTTCATTCCAATCTGTAAATATTCTTGAATGTAAATAATACTAATACAAAAAAAAAAAGGGAAAATGACACAAAAATGTAATCAAGTTTATCAACTGTTCCAATGATGATAAAAATAATAATATTAAGCCAACATATGGTCTATATGTGTGCGGGAGGGATACTAATATCTGATTATAAAAAATAATAATAACGCAAATTTGATTTTTATAATCCAAACTATAGAAGTATCGAAATCTTTAAAAACAATACACTTGATTTTGCTTGTACTTTTACCCATATCATTTTGAATGGAAAGGAGTGTAAATCTAGTTATAATTTTGTCATGATTTTGCTACTGAGATTGCTCTTGACAACGCAAGTGAAAGTTGGGAGTGTAATAAGGCCAAAAAACGAAAATACGGATTATATTGGACAATGAACCACAGTTTTTTTTTTAAATCCAATATGCCTAATAATAATAGCATTAAAACTAAAAATAACAATAATAATCACAATGAGTAGATAAAGAAAGAAAAACTCACCAAAGAGTGCATTTGCAAGACTATTATTTTCCATGTACTCATACACAAGCAACAATTGATCATCTTCAATACAACATCCATGAAGTTTAACAAGATTTGGATGTTGTAAACAAGATATCACTCCAATTTCGTTTAAGAATTCACGGTTCCCTTGCTTTGAACATGAAGAAAGTTGCTTCACAGCAATTACAGTCCCGTCACGTAATGTACCCTGCACCATCATATAACATAGTTTTAATTTCCAAACAAACAATTAAAATAATCAACCACCAAATCCGACATTTGCTAGATCATTGCCTTGTAAACGGGTCCAAAACCGCCTTCACCTATTTTGCTTGTAACATCGAAGTTTCTTGTAGCAATTTTTAGTTGTTTAAAAGAAAATGATACTGTTTTCAGTTCCAGCCCCTGTAAATCTGTTCAGAACACATTATTATTGTTTACATATACAAAGACTGCATTATAAAGACACAGATTCTATTCATATATACAATTTAAAAATAATAATAAATACCTTTATCATCACTACGTTTTCTTCTTTTTGAAGAGCATTTCCACCAGCTGACAGCCAATATTATCAACGCGAGACAAAACCCCATAATTGAAAAACCAACATAAGTAACTGTCTTTTTCTTCCCATGAATTGAACAGGTTTTAGAATCTGTCCGAAAGAGTTTAGAAATGAGTCAGTATAAAAGTAAATAATTTACACAAGAATATGAACAGTTCAAGAGTTTATTATAAGACTTTGATTTTGTTATTATTATATTACAATATTGACTTTGTAATCATACTAACATAACACATTAGTGTTTATTCAAAACATTTAAATCAAGATATCTATGAGTTACATTTCTAGGAAGATTATAGTAAAATGTATAATAATAATAATAATACTCACATGGGTTAACAGATATAGCTGACACGAGGGGCCCGTAACGTCCTCTCTTGGGAAAACGTGTTGTCCCTTTACCAGCCCAATAAAAGCGTATCTCTAATACGTTATTTATCACACTTGCATTGAACGATATTACAAGAGGCCTTCCAATTCCAACCTCATTTTCAATATTAAAGTCCCTTTTGACACGTTTTTCCTGAATTACAAACAAGTTAAACGATTGGTTTGCAAGTATAACTAGGGCGGCTGACAATTTTTTACACGAACATGTTAACACGACATGATACAACAAGTTTGAGTTAAGCAGGTTTCGTGTCATAAAACCGTGTCTAAACAGGTCTAGGTTAGCGTTAAGTAAGTTTCGTGTCGTAAACAGATTGACATGTTTATGACACAATTAAAATTGTGTCTAAAGAGATCTTAACCGCTTTGACCTGTTTATGAAACAGTTAAACAAGTTTATATTTACATTTAAATAATTATATAAATTTATTAGGTTGAAAGAATTCTTTAGTTCTTTTTTGTGTGATTTGAATTGTTGTTAAAGGATATTACAGATTTTGATTTTTCGTGACGTTTATTTTAATTTGTTGTTTAAGAACCATGTTAAACAGGTCAGGTCGTGTTGTGTTGTGTTGTGTTGTGTAGTGTCGTGCCATGTTATTGAACATGTTATATTTAATCACGTTAAATCATGGTAATTATTATGTTTAGTTAAATAGTTCATGTTCATGTTTAGCAACTCTGTTAATCGTGTCGTACCGTTTCTGACCCGTTTTAACACGTTTATACCTGTATTTCCAGCCCTAAGTAAAACAATTATTAAATTAACCCGAAATGATCACCTGTATGTAGATATCAAATATCCGTCTGCCAAGACTTCTGTATGCAGAACCATTAGTAAACTGTATTTCAGCAAAATGGAGATTAACAACATAATCACCATTTTGTAAACAATAACTGACATAAGTAAGAGAGAGAGGCGAGAGGCGCGCTGTTGTGTAAAGTGGAGGTAGGTTGTTTGTTGAATCAGTCTGTATCGACGCGATATAAAGATTTGTTTCAATATAATCATCAAGAAAATCTCCAGTGCTACTAAGTCCCCAATTATTATTATTATTTTTATGAAAGCTTCCTGCACCGCCATCAAATAAAGCATCTCCTTCGTAAAAAACATGTTTATTACTTTCTTTGACGTTTAAATCATTTCCCCCACAATTAACATGTAATGAACATCCATCTGTCATAGATAAGTCAACTGACAGTCAATGCCAAATCACATAAATGGACATTTTATTTTTATTATCTATGGTAAGAATTTGCTCAATCCATATTTACACATTAATATACAATTAATATATATATTCAAAATTGTGTGCATAAGTATATATATAAATCACTTACATCTAGGACACCTGGCATCCCTTGTGCATGGAAGTATATCCTGTCTATTTATAATATAAATGTAAGAAAGAGAAAAGGAGAAACGGGTATTAATGTAACATAAAAAATCATGACTCCTCAAATAATAAAACTGTGCATAAAAATATAAAATTAAAAAATAATGAAAGGTGGTATCTGTTTATTCACAAAGTAGTATGTAAAACTAAACCAACATGTTATACTTACAATGTGTTCTCTGAGGAAGAACTCTTGAACAGATTAAGGAACAAATTCCTGATATAAACATAAAAATGGATTGTTATGATTTATGACCAACATGAAAATATCAAATATGTCTCAAGTTGGAAATAAAAGGAATATACAATGGTTAAAAAGATAAAAATTCTCACATGTTGGGTCGGCATGTAGGATGATCCGGCCCTTGCAAAGTAAAATTGTTGTAGGACAGGTCACTAAATCAAATGAAATTAAACATGTGATTAAAGTTTTTAAGTTATTTTAGCAATGGTTAATCATGTGATCTGCAAGTGATAAAAATAGATCACCGTTACTAGTTCATCCATAGAGATATGAATTTGATAAAACTATAAAACGTAAAATGGATTAAGTTTCAGTTCAAAATCCTCTTGATTTATTATTCATAATTAACAATTTTCATTAATTATGGTATTTGTATAGGCAGCAAGATTGGCTGGACGCGACGGTTGCTTAACAGGTCAAAACTGATTTTAAATGAAACTGTCATTTTCAGCTGTAGGTGTTGTTATAAGAATCAATAGACTAACATCTTTTTTTTAAATTAGATTAGGTGACAACGATTTTGTAGTTGAAAGTTAATCCATTACACTTTAAAGTAAAATTATATTTCTTTTAATGTAGAACATTGACAAAAAGAACGTACATTGTAGCTCCTTCAATCAAAAGTGTGTCTGGTATATCTCCACTTAGCATGTTGCCGGTTAAAAACCTATTAAACCCACATCACATGTTTAATAACTGATAAACATATATATTCATAAATAATTTGCACAAAATACAAAATATCCTCAAGAATTAAACAGAGTTGGTTATACTTACACGTAACGCAAGCTCCTACCAAGGATGTCCCAAGATATCCCCCCAATAAACTTGTTAAAGCTCAAATCCCTGTTCAATTTACAGTATAAATTTATAAGAAAATACCACTGATTAAATTGATCTAGTAAATCACCATCCATATTGTTAGTTACTAAAACACTAATATAGCTGCTCAATAACAGATTATGTTGCATAGTAAGGTTAGTCCTGTCACATATTTATTTTATAAATCCGCACACGCGTCATATTTGAGCATAACACATATGGATGGAATAATCGCACATGCTACTTACAATAACTGAAGATCGCGTCTTTGCCAGATATAAGCAGGTATTTCTCCATCAATGTTACAGTTTCTTAATACACTGTACACAAGGACAAAAGTGCATCAATTTGTTTGATAATAATTGTATTACTTATAAGCAGATGTGGCAAAGTGGGAGAGTTAAGTAACGGGTCAAAACGGGAGATTATTGGTATGGTTGACAAGCGACACTTTTGTCCAAATGTTTGTATTTTCATTGTATCAGATATTATTAGAAGCTTAATCGTTTGAAATAATTTAGTTTAATTAGGAGTTATTATACATATGGTGCATGTGGTTTAGGAAAAGTAGCAGGTTTGGATACTAAGGGTTTAAAGTAACGACTTTGGGTTTTATGGTTTCAACTTGGTAGCAAGTTTGGGTATTACAGCTAAATTCTGTTAATCTTTTTGATAATTTAGGCTGAAATGTAAAATACCCTTTGAATTTTCATCCTTTGACTTTGACTATTAAAAAAGTCAAAAGGGTATTTAGGTCATTTCACCCTTATTCAATGAAGAAATTAACAAAAGTTAGCCTTAGTACCTAAACCTGTTACTTTCTGCAAACCATAAGGACCATTTGTGTAATTAACTCTTTTAACTACTAATAATATTATTTAGGAGATTTAATGTATCAAAATACAATTTGGGTAGCTTTTAGGATATTTGACTTTTTTTTCAATCTGGGCCCACTTATGGGTCAAAATGCCACCTCTACATTCAAAAGTAAGTAAAGACCAGAACCTTCTACATACACTGTTAACAAACCAATAGAATTTTCTAATGATGGGAATTTCTGAGTTGGTCCACCTATTTCACAGATTCTCCTGCAGAATAATAGTCATTTCCCATTACACAAAATGAAAATTAAAAAAAAAGGTTTATATAAAGTTAATTTTATTTACACTCACAAATCAGTTAAATTCAGAAGAGAAATAGATGAAGGAATCGGCCCCAAAAGCCCAGTTGCAACTAATTCTCTTCAAAAATACAAAAAAAAGGATCAATGGGAATAAATAGGTCTCACAATTGCATATGTTTTTTGGGTCAGTATGCATTATTGATTGGAAACTGAACTTACAGTTTATAGAGTTGTCTCCACTTCTCTATGAAATTAGGTATGGGCCCACTAAAGTTGTTGTCACTTATTCTGCTGTAAAAATAAAATAAAATAAAAAAACGTCAGTTAAAGTACAACTCAGACATTTCTGCAAACAAAATTTAACTGATTTAAATTCTATACGTTTTTTTATTAACTTTTACTATGTAAAAATTATTAATATAAACAAAATATGAAAACTATACTGGTGTAGATAGCAATGTGAAAATATTTACAAATCTTTCAAATTTCTCAATTCAGCAAGTGATGCTGGCAATGTTCCCGTCAACTGGTTTGAGGACAAAATCCTGGAGTAAAGTAACAAAAAACAGAATAAATTAAAAAAAGTAACTAAAAGACATTATTATTAGAAGAATAACAAAATGAAATCCAATCAGCCTTACAATGTTTGTAAATTAATTAAACTCCCCAGTTCAGAAGGAATAGTCCCAGATAAGTTATTTGCTTCAAGGTTCCTGTTTAAAATTATACTTACACCACTACACATAACAATATTATACAAAGGTTCTCCTTGGATTAATGGTATACTATAACCATAAAATATATTTTGACTATTTGTTACAAACATTACCAAACAAAAAATATATAAACAAAACGTACAAATATCTCAAAGTGGTAATATTTCCGAGTTCCCCAGGTATTTTTCCAGAAAAGCGGGTTCCAAGAAGAGATCTGCATAGTCAATTCTATGAAAATATAAACTTAAAGATCTTACTATCATAGTATAGGTTAATATAAAAGTTAAAATTGAAAAGATTATATAAACAGATTTTCACATTGATTGCAACTGCATTGAACCCATTTCAGATGGTATGGTTCCACCAAGGTAATTGTAAGCAAAATCGCTGCAAAAATTAAATATTTTTTAGTATCACTAATATGCAATTTCATGCAACTGCAGCTTTAAAACCAGCACTTACATAGTTTGCAGGTAAGGAAGGTTTACAAGTTGAGATGGAAGCACACCATCTAGACTGTAATATTTATGTATGCTGCATTGACGAAAATACCCTTTAAGAAAAATATTCTTGTTTACAGATTATTTCCAATAAAAGTTACAAAACAAAAACAGGAAAGCTTTTTGTTTATAGTATGTCATGAGTGAAAGAGCCATAATCCCATACCAAACAAATTTTATCTTATAATAAATAAAAATACCCTTTGGGGAAACATTTTACTCATTTTAAAAGATACAAGCATACCATTTGCGTATTGTTATTCAAAAGATTGCTTCTTAAAGTTAATATCAATAAAAGGTTATATAAGAATTTTGAGAAAAATACATGTGATCAATATATTAAGTTCAAACCCTAAATGATTTTCAAGATTTGGTATGACCTTAGTACAAAAAAAAAACACATCTTTCTTGGATATTGCCTTGGTTTATTAAAATATTGTTGGAGTCAAGGGTTACATGCAGCGTTGTAAAAAAAATAGGATTAATTGGTAATTAAAAGATAATAGGTGTTCCACCATTGCAATTTCAACTAATCGGCCATAAAATCGGTAAAAAACCGATAAAAAAAGGGTATAAAAATGTGAAAATCAGTTAATATTGGTCAAAATCAGTAAAAAAGTTGGTCAAAAACAGTCAAACATGTGTATATACATAAATTTACAACACAAGTTACATGTCACCCATAACCAGACTTGTATCCTATATGACAATTTCAAGATACATAATAGAATAACACTAGACAAACTTAGGTTTAAACTAATTCTAAAACTACGGTAAAAGGTTGTTCATAACAAGTCAAACACATATGGGGAACATTTACAAGATAACCAAATTCAATGAAATGAAAAAAAAAAAAAAAAAAAAAAAAAAAAAAAAAAAAAAAAAAAAAAATTGAGAACATTACATGCTTATAACATGACAGTTGCTAGAGTTGTCATTATTGCAATCGATGTCACACTGAACCTTCGCTTCAGCTTCAGGGTGAGGTTTTGGAACTTCAACAATCACTTCAAATTGACATAATTTTCCATTAAATCGCCAATGTTTTGCACCCATTAATGACATTACTAGTTCAAGACCCTCCACTGAACAAAAATATTGGACATTTTTGGTAAGTTTTTAAAGAATGTTAGCTATAAACAATACAGTAACATTCAACTTAATTCTAGTGAGATTAACAGCCAACATTTTACAATACTATTACAATTTACAAGTATATTTCTTAAAGAGCGTATACATTTGTTAGTAGCGTATCAAAAGAATGCAGAGTGATTATTAATCTTGCATGTTAAACTACAGTAACACCTAAATTAAAACTTATGCAGACATTATGTCACCTCACAAGGGGCTAACAGATTTTAGCTTTGATAGCATTTCTAAATCCCCAAACTGAAATGAAAAACTAACCTCATTAGCCTCCAAACAACTAAAATTGAGTAATATCACAATTCAAACCTACAATCCATGTGTGATCAGAAAAGCAGAAACAGGTACAATATCAAGTTCAATTGACATCATAGGGTTTAAACAAATAACTCATGTTTGAGCTAATTAACATGAATTTGGAACTGAAACCACTCTTTCCTTCCCAAACAAACAATGTCCATTACAAATTAACACAGATTTACCATCCAAATACAGATAACACAAAATCATCAACACAAGAACAATCAGTTGACTCATTGCAGGTTGAGAACAATTAATCAAACCATCATTTCGAAAATCAGATTCACCTTCTTCCTGCGGAACCACAGAATCTGAAAAAGGTATGAGCATGATGAAGCTGAAAGCTAGAAACACCATGAACTCTGGCTTCCGTCTCATCATCGTCATCTTGTCTACGTGATTTTGTACGTTTAGTGGGTTATAAATTACGATTCAGTTGAATTGTATAGCCCTAAATCATTGAATGTGCAAACAAGTCAAAAAGAGTGGCCCCTGGCAAGTGTTACTAATTAAGATTAGGTTAATATTAGCCATGAAAGTTGAGATTGATGACCGTATTCGTATACGACCTCTGTTCATGGCAGCTGATTCATGCTTTTGTGGTATTTAACAGATAAATAATGACTTTTTTATTAACGGCAAATAAATAATGACTTGTGAATGACCTTTGAAGAAACAACTTGGAATTGTTATTATACTTTATTAAACTATCCGGTATACCGGGCTGTATTGACTGCCACGCAGTAAAGAGAAAGAATAAAGTGGGTGAGTAAAATGGTGGAAATGCATGAGCTGTATTGATGATTAATTAATCTTTTTTTTTATAATTTCATTTTATAAAAAAAGTCACATTATTTAAAATAAATAACATTATTTTAAAAAAATAACTAAATAAAAGGTTAAAATTAAATAAAAATCGTTACAATCTTAAAAAAAAAATTACATTCTAGAAAAATAAAAACATTACATTCTTAAAAAAACATTACATTCTTAAAAAAAAAACATTAAATAATTAAGGAACAGAAGGAACCACTCTACGATTTTTCCATAGATGTTGAATCAAATCCATTTTAAGATTCAAATGTATATCTTCGCTACGAACAATTTGACGATTTTCTAGTCTTTG
>WOUH02000001.1:2020652-2032005 GCA_009936405.2 Stevia rebaudiana
TCAAAACCTGTGAACTCACCAGCGTAAGCTGATCGTTTTCAAAACTATATGTAATCTCAGGTGTCTAAGACAGGAATGGGAAACGATACAAGGAGGACTATTGTCTTGTTTATTTCATGTATTTGTTATGATGTATTGTATTTTGCTTCCGTATGTCAACTCTGATATACAAATGAATTGTTGCTTTGATGTAATATGTGTTGAATAATAAACCGGGTGACTCGATCCTGCATTACTGAATAGTAAATGTGGCGACCCGCTCGCGGACCGGTCGGAGACCGAAAGCTGGGGAGCGGGGTGTCACAGCCACCACCTGCCACCATCACCCACCACCACCGCCACCACCCACTGCCACCACATGCCACCACCCATCATCGCCACGGCCACCCACCACCACGTGCCGCCACCTGATACTACCCACGTCATTCACAATCTTAAAATGGTTTTAAACATATGAATATCTTTATTGGTCATTTTACTTGAATAAGCTAGGCCAAATATTTTTAAAAAAACTGTTTATTGACTTATTGACTTTTTCAATTATAAAAGATAATCCTAACACTTCTTTTTAAAACTCCTAACAAAAAAAGACTTTTAGAATAAAATCAATAAATAAGCAATCCCAAACATAAGCATGAAAAAAAGAATGCCTGGGTAAAACTGAATTCAATGAAGCGACGGTTTTGTGGAACCATGAAGCATATGGAATCGAACAACGCCTGGGTGGAATCGAATCAAACAACGACTGATGATTTTCTGAAAATCAAATAATGGAGTAATCATCATCGACAGGAATCAATTTTAGGGATCACCATTTCAAGTAATGTCAACAGGTACGATACAAAATCCGTTCTTTTTTCCATCTTATTCTTTTTTATTCTTCAATTCGATTTCAACAACTGTTACAAATCATGAAATCATTCACAGCAAAACAATCGTCCTATTATTTCTACTTAATAAGTTATTCTCTGCAAAATTTCAATTTTGAAGTGAGCTCATGGAGAAAGATGGAATTTTTAGGGTTAATTTTGTTCATAGTTGTACTTTACGGAGGTTGGTTTTGTGAATTAGGGTTTTCTGTGACCGTAACTTGTGACAGTAAAGCTTTGATAATTTGGGAGAATGATGCAGACTGCTTACAATATATTTCTTTAATATCATTATGAATTGAAAGAACAATGAGTATACAGGCCATTGTTGTTCAAAGAAAACCTGCGTGTGAAAGATACTGTGGAATATTCTAAAGAAGATACCTAGTATTCATTCGAACAGTGTATGTTCGAAAAGGGAATTTGAAAGGTCTTTTCATGGCATACAATTTGGGCTTGGTTTATAATTATCACTTATGATGGTTAGGAGCTAGTAAAAGATATTTAACCCAACTATAAGGTGGAATACTGGAATCAGTAAGTTAGAAGATTTTGAAATGCCCCACCTTCTCAATTGAATTACTTCACAACATTATTATTATTGAATTAATTTACATCTATTTGATTGTTTTTAATGAGGATTGTTAACAGAGTCGAGTCGGTCTATGTTGATGTTACTTTTCTAATTTATCTATTTGAAAGGTTTTTGTTACCCTAAATTAAGTTTAGTTCATTTTAATTTTTTTGCTCTGTGAGTTTTGCTTATGTTAAAGATGAAATGTACCCCTTATGTTGAACATGAAGTAGCTCGTGAACTTCACAAAATTGACATATTTACTTGTGCATTTAGGATGATGATCAATTTGTCTAACTTGCATGATTATCATTTGAAGTAGAGTTACATATTCACGTGTGAATCTAAGTGGTTACTGAATTATTCAGGTTTCCATTTGAATGGCGATTGTTAATGGAGAGTGCTTCTAACTAAGATTCATGGGCATCCAAAAGCTGCCAATAATTTCAGGTAAAATGTTTTGACTTAATTATTCTTCAGATTCTTTACTGTGATTATTTATAGTTTCTCAACTCTAAATGTGGAGCATTAATATATTTCATTTACTTATGTGTATCATATATGATTATGTATTTCAATGATATGTTAGGATATCTATTGAGTTCTTTAATGATAGTTGCTTAATTAGCTATAGCAAAAGCAAATCTAAACGTTAGGTGCATCATGTGAGAATCATAAGCAAAAACAATTTTTTTTTTCTTTACAAAAAGGGCCCCGATTTTAGAACTTGCTTTGGGACTCCCAAAAATTTGAGCCGAGAGGGTCGTTATATACATCCTATTTAGCCACGTTGATGGGGTTTCCTCCACCGACAAGTCCCCCCTCCCCACCCCCACCCACTTTCAATCTTACAATTCTACACCTCAACTTTATAAAAACTTGTAAAATGTCATTTTGATCCCTACAAACTTCTTAGGTTTTAAGTTGAGCATTCGTTCTTTAATTTTTTAAAAATAAAATTATTACCTTGTTATTTACTTTTGGTCGATATACATTCGAGTTGGCCTGCGTTTCGACATAAACTCATTTTTAGACGATTGATTTCTAAGGTTTTGAATGTACCCCTTTCGTTCCTTAATTACAATTAGTATACAACAACGTGAGAGACAAAATAGTGTTTCTACGTACGTTTCAATTTTACATAATCAAATGCCGCAACACACAAGTTTAAATCTTACCGTCCAGCCGCAACGCACATGTAAGTTTGCAAGTTATATATATATGTTAGGAGCCGGGATGAATTTATCAATTGAAGGTTTTTATAACACATTTTCATATCACCGGGCATTAAATCCATACTACTACACTAATAAAATTAAACACTGAACGTCATATATATGCTTTTAATTAATAGATGCGAATCAATACTAACCAAATTATAGCTAGTGATTGCCATTCAATCAAACAAGAACGCAATAAAAAAATAGTAAAAAACACCGAATAAAGAGATATAGTAAACATAATTGGGTGTAATTCAAGCAGTAATGACTAATGACATGCATTTGAAGAACCCTTATGCATCACTTATGTAGCTAGTTTCTTTGTCCTTCGACAGTGCAATAGCCTTAGAAGTGTAAAACGAGGAAAGGGTTTCATACGCGTTAGTTCCACTAATAACATTAATCCTCTCTGTCGGATGAAATGCGTCCCAGAAATAGTAGTTTTCCCTATTGCTACATGGAATTTGATTCGGAGCACATTGCCCTTTGCCAGCGTTGCTTGAAACCTCGCAACATGATGTATCAGTAACATTTATATCTGTTCAAATAAGCAATATATATTCAATTTAACATCATGCTAAATAAGTTTTATAACCTTGATTAATATCAAAGAATAGCAAAAGTGAAAAAATTGCCTTTTGGATATTCTAGTGAGCCATCGATTAAGATGAACTTTGCATCAACGAGTTTATTGTTTAGATCATTTAGTGTGGTATTAAGACGGGAGTTAAATAATGTGACCGCGTTGTTAACTGAATCTACACATGTGTTCGTGCCAAATTCAGTCATGATCGCTGGGGTGCAACCCACATAACCAACTGTAAAGATCCCAAACATTCTGGCTCCACTTTTGTACAAATCCTGTGAATATAACAATATTCATACTTGTTAACCAAGGTTTATATATATTTTTTGTAATATGTGTGACCTAATTGTAACAAAGTTGAAAATTTGTTACATTTATATGACATTTTATTCGTAAATATGTCTTTGGTTGGGTATTAAAGACAAACCTGAAGCTGTCGAGAATATTGTTTGACAAGAGCTTCTGCATATTGTTCGGGTGTATATATACTACTCGTCTTGTAGTATTCAGGAACAAGGTAATTGTTGATATAGTCATTGTTACCTATTCCAACCGTGTATATACACTTGTTTAGGTACTTTTTTGTTTCAACTAAACTTCCCTTTCCAATCAAGTACGAAAGCCGTAATATTGTGATCCAATGATTTTTTATTTGCTTAGTCATGCTTATTCGACCACCCTGCAACGACCAACCCACCAATATTAGAGTCTAATAAACTTATTGATACGTTGACGAAGATCGTATTTAAGCTAATAATTAAGTTAAAAAAATATTAGCTATCGATCTAGAGCTTCCTAATGCTGATTTTGGGTGTTAAGTGTTGGCAAACCCCTTAGTGGATAAGAGAGCCAATTTAGACGTGACGATGAAAGAGAGAGCATGTGTTCCGGAATCACGTATTAAGAGATGTCTAGCGAGCGTTGTAGTTGCATTTACGTATAACCTTTGTGCATTAAACCAATAGAATACCATTTTCTATAATTCTAAAAGTTATTATATCATATGCATTATAAATTTAACTAAATAACAACATATTTATAATCGTTGTTCGTTAATCTTAGTTTTGAGATGTGTACTAGGGTTGGGTTCAAATAAGGAGGAGGCTTAGGGTAAGGAGGGAGTTGGTAACGACACGTGGCAGGAGAGAATTTTTTAAGGAGGGGTACATTGGTAATTGTGTCCGGCTCGTAAAAAAAAATTTATAAAAAAAATTTTCAAAAAAAAAATTCAAATTTTTTTTAAACAAAATTTTTTAAAAAATCAATTTTTTTTTAAATTAACGCCCAGAAAAAAGAAATTTTTTTAAGTTTTAATTTTTTTTTTTAAATGAACTAAACCCATTGCATCGTTGTGTTTTGATATGCATCGTTGTGTTTTTTATATGCATCATCGTGTTTTGATATGCATCATTGTCTTTTTGAAATGCATTATTGTGTTTTTGATATGCAGTATTGTGTTATACAATGTGTACGTTTTGTAGGTTTTTATATCCTGATTTGTGTTTTACGACTGTCATTGTGTTATACGATTGTGACTGTCATTGTGTTATACGACTTGTGTTATACAATTGTGACGATATTACCCTTCATGCCTTTTCAAAGTTTCGAATAATTACAAAAATGTTACCGCATTAATCCTGGCCACTGATCTTAAGATCTAATGGATGAGATGACTCATTACCCTCTTTACCCTAAGCCTCATCCTTACTATAACCCTACTACTAAACATACATATATTATTGAAGTTTGATAGATTTATCAATTTTTAGGGAGTATAATAAAAGTTTGGAGATAGTCCCTACGTGGAGTGTCGGAGGGATTAAGCATTTAAGCTCACGTGAAGTTTAACTTAAATGTTTGACTTCATCGCTAGAACAATAAAACTCAACAGCCCATTTGCAATTAGTGGTGGTTAGTCATACACGTGTTTTTTTGTACCTGTAGGCTATAGGCAACGTGCCTATTGATACAAAGAAAAAGTTTCGTTGAATTATATTTTATTCATTTTCTTAATTCTTTTTTCATGCTCCTATTCAATATTGTTTGAAAATTGACAAATAAACATAACAAAAGCATCTTTAAGTAATCTAATTTTCCGTCAATGTACGCGAGTGGATTAATTAAAAGGTTACAATTACCCTTTGGAATAGCCATGCTAATTAAGTTTCATTGTATTCGCGGCTACGCGCAAAGTTTGATCGACATATTTATGTATCACTTATTAAAACAAGAAATCTTTTTGTATTTGTTTTTATACAAAATTGTCATATAGCCATTGATGTGGACATTTATTTAATAACTTCTCTCTTTTAACAACAAATCTATATCTGGCCTGCTACTGTGCTCATAAACTACTCTACCAAGTGAGATAGTCTCATGTTGACATACGCTGAGTAACTTTGTTAACAAAAGTGATGCGGAGATCAATCACCATAATTATATATATTCATTTAACATGATCGACAACAAGAAACTGTGAACTTGTAACATATTGAGTTTGTTCATATGATTAGTTATATATTAATAAGATAACAAAAAAATGTTAATTTGAGACTAGCCGACTTGATAAAGACTCATGCCTCTTTAAGAGGTATTGGGTTAAATCCTAGGCAAAAGAAAATTAGTTGGTCATCGGTGTATTTCAGGTTTAAAAGTATAAGTATGATAGATTTTCCGCTAAAAAAATAAAAAAATAAATGTGCATAGATATAGTACTATCAACGAGTCAGTGTTAAAGTACCAAATGTTCAGCAGTCTCATCTCGAATTCCAGCTGCCCCAGACGCGTAATTTACCCCGGTCACGATTTCTCTACCTTTTGCAGTTGTGAAAGGCGGGATAAAATTATGGAACCCAAGTAGTTGAGCTGTTTCAAACCAAAAGATGAAACAATATGGAGTTAACATGTGTAATTTCTGTTTTTATTATACAAAACATGGGTCCTTTTACAGTAAGGTGTCACCTTTCTATGAAAAGGTCAAGGATTTAAATCCAACAAATTGCAAATATGAGTGCTTAAAAGAAGTAGATTAAAAGCTATATATCCTAGTAAACACACCAAGGGAGAAGTATACCGATAACATCGGCAGTATTTCGGCCATTGGAAAACCGACCAGTCGGGCCTTCTGGGAAGTCGATACCATATGGTGGAAAGTTCACTTTTGCTTGAGTAAGTAGGTGATTATTATTACCGTTATCCAATAAAGAATCACCAAATATGAAATAACACGGGACTTGAGGGTTGCCGTTGGCCAGTAACACTGTCGTTGTGAACATGAAAAATACCAAGTTTTGAGAGTGAGCCATCATGTCGAGAGTCTAGTAAGAGTGGTGGGGTTGGTTTAAGTTGCATAAGGCTTCAAGAGTGGTGGTATTTATTTGTAGATGATATATCACCTAACTATTTAATATGTAGGGTCCAGTCATGTACTGGTGTTTAAATGTGTATAATGTGATTGATACAAACGTGGTTAATTTTATATATTCTATATAATAATTACACTTATTAATAATTTTAACTGCAATAATTGATTTTGATAAAAGTTACGTGACATTCTCTTATTTTTCTAAACTTTTCTTAAATTATTTATTTTATTTATGTAAAACAAAATTAAAAAGTACCAACGTTACCTTTTTTTCAATAACAGAGAAATTTAATAAGCAAACGAACGAAACTTAACCAAGACAATAATCAAGCCTACGTAACTACACCAACAGTAGAGGGTTTTTAAGCCATTCATCCTAACAAAAGTTAACTATTCTGTTCCTACTAATGAACCACAAATACGAATAATTAAAGATTAAATAAAAACCCGCAATAGAAGGAATAACCCGCCACAAGTACGAATAACTTTTCAGTTCCTACTAATGAACCAAAAGTTAACTCATTTGTTCCTGCTACTCTACCTAGCGGGTTCTATAGTTTTGTTTCGTAGTCTCCATAGGACCTGTCAAGTAGTAAAGCAAACCGCTTCGATCAACACCTTTTTTTAAGAAAATGGAAAGAGTTAATATAAGCCCAGACTCTTGATAAAAAATAATAAGAACACAATCTCTTGGTGATTGATCAAACCTAATCAACTTTTGTATATAATAAAACTGTAAAAATTATAATGACTCTTTAGACTCCTAAACCTACTCTAACAAGAAAAAATAAACAGATAAAATAATACTATCTACTTACAAATCAAACAAACTTTATAATTATCTATCCTAACAACTTGATAATTATTATTAAACTAAACTTTATTTTTTTATATATATATCAAGATTAACATCTTCATTTAATCAGTGTAAGTCATAATCATCTTTGGTCGAGTATAAGAAGGGCAATGAATCTCTATCATATTTAAAAAAAAAAAGTTGTTTCCTAGGTTTAAAAAAATATTTTTCTATCTATTATTTGAATTTTTCGTAAACCCATTTTATTAGATAAGAAAAAAACTAAAAAAAAAGGATATATTAGCAAAATATTTGAAAAAACATAAACGATAAAATATTAGTAGGGGGTATGGTATGACAAGTAGTAATAAAAAGTGTGTTTATCAGGAGTACACAAAATATATGAAACCTCTCAACAAACGTTCTCTCTTTCTTCTTACGCATAACACCAAATGTTATTTGTATTGTTATTTATGGTAGTATGCATAATTTGTTTAGGTAATTTCCGAGATTCCACTTTTTAACATTTATCTTAACTTACATCTTGTAGTTTCAAAATGCAATGATCTTCTTTCACGTACTATGCATAATCCGAACTCTTTATTATTATGCTTCCTTCTTGTCATCGCTCAAGATTATGTATAAAATCACACTTAGAATATGTAAAATCATTTGCTAATCTTAGCACTTCGTTTTAGGGCATAAAGCACATATGATCAGTGGTCATTAGTTATACAATACCCAAACTCTGAAACTCATATATTTATTAAAGAAAAGGAAAACATGTATATTATAAAGAAAATCTTAACTATATTAGGTAGGATATATAAAATACTATTTCACCATATAACTTTCCCAGAAGTCTGCTTCGTAATGGGACAATTAAAGGAATTTTCTTAATGTACGTATTTAAAAGTATATAACATTGTTTATATTAACCAAAGACATAATAAGCCACTTTTGTTTGTACAACAAAGGTCAACGTTAGCTCCGTTTACAAAGAAAATGACAGTCCCGTAAAAAGAAAAAACAAATCGTTTTTAGTTTGCTTACGTGGTCCATTTACTTGTGTTCATTGCTTTTCATACATGTTGTATTTATCGGACAACTCGCCATGTTGATGTAAACCAAGACATTGAATTTCATAAATTTCGGATACTACCAAACTTGTTCTTAGTTTAATCCGAAGTTTTACAACATTAAGACATTATATAGCATCTTCAAGCTTCTTAGCTTAAATCGCCTCAACATCTCTTTATTACATCCTTTGAACCACTTGTGTTTTGCTAGCGAAACATGGGTTCGAACCGATGCGATCAAGGATCGGGAAAAGAGAGGTTAAAGTGGACTCAAGAACTCCATGATTTGTTCGAAAAGGCGGTTAATCAACTCGGTGGTCCAGATAGTAAGTGCATATATAGATGTTTGGTATGCATGGTGTTAGCTTGTAGAAAGATGTGAAACTTTGGTTCGAATTCGAAATATGATGAATTTTGATTGTTGTGAATTTACAGGGGCAACACCGAAGGGTATATTGAAGGCAATGGGAATATCGGGACTTACTATCTACCATGTTAAAAGCCACTTACAAGTACTATATATTGAATGTTTTTTATTTAATTTAATGTGTTTAATTTTAAGCAACACAAACATTTTAAATGGTGTGGTGGCTATTAATCTTAAAGATTTTGTGTACATGATATAATTAATCACTAATATAACCCTTTGTTTTTTGTAATGCAGAAATACAGAATGTCCAAATTTATCCCTGAATCATCGAGAAGTAAGCACCAACACTTTTACAGTTTTACTGCTAATAAACACTACAAAATACGGTGCTTTTAGCGGTAGAGACTTATGTGTTCGAAATCCGTTTGGACAAAAACATGTTGCAACCGACTCTCACTATCATGTAAACCCAAAAGCTAGTGTCCCTGTTCGTAAAAGCGACTATCAATTTGGTTGCAACACGTTTGTGTTTTAAACTTTTACTTTTCCAAGTTTCCTATATTATTTGTTTTACATGATAATTTTACAGCTCGAATCATGTATTCGAGCTAAAATACATAAAAAGAAACTATACCAAAAAATGCAAATAACAAAATTTTTGTTTCTAAAAAAAACAATACAAATTTCCTCTTGTATTTTAAATATATATACATGATGTGTAACAATATTATAATTGTTAAATTTAGGAAATGAGAACAATTAGAACGAGGATTTTGTCTTTGCTTGGGTTAGGTATTGTACTTGTAAACTTATGTTTTTTTTTCTAACAAACAGGAGACAAGTATGAAAAAAGAAGCATGTCCGAAATATTTCCAAACTTCAGTGTAACATCGTGAGTAAATTTATGACAACTTTTATTGTCCATTAAGCTGTATGTTAGAGGCACCTAGTGTTTTTAGTTTCGTGTGATAATTAATTTTATTTTCATTAATTTTGCAGTGGTGCTCAGCTAAATGAAGCATTACAAATGCAAATGGAAGTTCAAAAGCGATTAAATGATCAACTTGAGGTACGCGATTTCAACTCTTAAAATCTGTTGTCTTTTAATTACTTTTCTTTCGGATAAAGAGAGATCTAAAAGACTATTAATTTGTGAATCACAACAATTATCAGTATCATCAATATTGTAAATTTAATTATTTGGAAACTCATGATTGTCATTATATATAAGGTTTTATAATTTACTTTATTCTTTTTCACATTTGCATTCCATTTAGCTTTTTTTTTTTTAACATCAAATGAATATTCTTTTCATAAGACAAGCAGAAGCTAAACCAAAATTACACACAAGAAAATACAATTACATTAAAAATCCAAAACAAAATACATCATTATGGTTGCATTCCATTTACCTAAAAGATAAGTTCTGAAGGCCCACGTTATGGTTGACCGAATTACGACCGAAGTTATGGTTGCAAATACCTATTTTTTTAAGCAAATAAGTGTAACATGAAAAAAATGACAAAATACTTGCATAATATTGATTTACATGTTGGTTCATCTATGAAAAGATAGCCAAAGGTTTTATCTTTCACAACAAACCGAGTTGAAGCTGAAAATCGAACGATTCCCATTTCATGTTTACCTAACAGGTACAGAAGAACTTGAAGCTAAAAATTGAAGCACAATCAAGATTTCTTGAGAAACTAACAGAGGATCACAAATTCAGGACACATGTGACCAAAATCAACAAGATGTCTCCAACATCTCTACCATCTCTCCGCGAGGTGTCTGAATCAATCATGAAGGACTTCGAATCCGATTCTGAAGTTGACATAAACGAGATGAGATCCGGACAAGATCAACGATTCTCAAAGAGGGCTAAAATTGATCATGAAGATGACATTGCATCAACACAATATATTAAACATCCTTCATTCAATAATCAAAGCATTCTTATTCCAAAAAGTGGTGATTCGTTTCCTTCACAAGATAACATATTTCCTTGGGGTTTAGCTTTTTGCCAGTCGCCGCTGATTCCGACTTCATATAATTCTTTCGGGTAGATCGAACGCACGCACATTGTTCGTTCGTTCGCTCCCAAGAATATGTGCATGGTGTATTGTATTGTATTTTAAATAAACTATATTCTCATCTTTGTTAATAAGCACGATATTTAACAAGTAACTAGAACGTGATAATCAGAAATGATTTCTCGTTTATTACATAAAATTTAGATATACTTAAAAGAATTCCTCCACTGATTCACATGTTAGTAAAAAACCGATTGATATGTGGTTATTAGCTATGATATGGGTGATAAAACCAAAATTTGAAATTAACACTATGGGTCCAGCATGTATAGATCCAGGAGTTACTGTTGGGTGTCGAATCTAACAAATAAAAAGTAGTAAGAACCTACTTTACTAAAATAAAACAGTAATAATGGAAGTAGAGTTCGTGTCACCAGGGATACAGATTAACTGATATTATAC
>WOUH02000001.1:2032105-2043206 GCA_009936405.2 Stevia rebaudiana
ATAAGAGATTAGGCCCATTTAAGCCACGATCAACAAAATACAAGCCCACAAAAGTTATCCAGAACGACAAAACACAAGTTTGAGTAAATATAATTATTTCATATTCTATTATCAATATTATGAATAATAAAAAGAAAACAATAGAACTTTGAAATCTTAATCCATGGGTTCACTTGGTAGTGAACACCTTTATGAAAAGATTAAGTGATACATTATTTAAATCTCTAATGTTTCTTATCATAAATTTTCAAATTATCTAAGTGTATGTGAAATACTTTGAGTATTCAAATTATCAAAATAATAGCAAAAGCAAACCACCATTGTGCGGATTTTGTTTATAATATAATTAATTATTCATCCATGGTTGTTCCAGTCTTCAATGAACTACAAAATGGCCACATAAGAAATAATCGTCAACAGAAACCCAACATATGATATAGGGGCTCTCAAACGATAATAACAAACATAAAAGTAAGAATCGATTATAAACAACCGAAAAGTTAAGTAAGACGATTCATGAATGCCACAAACCTTACAATTATGATCCTCAATTCGCCAATTTCGCCGTCACAAAACGCCTAATTTCCTCGGTTCCAGTATCCATACTGCAGAATAAGAAACCCAAAAAGATCAATTACAAAGAAGCTAGACTAGACTACCAAGCAGACAACGAAGTAATTGATTTATCAAAATTACCAGAGAAGGAGAAGATCAGTCAAGTGCTGAACTGAAAGAAGAAGAAACACACGTCTTATGATTACAAAAAACGTCTCGAGAAGGAGATGACAACTCATATGATAAAGCACGTGGCAATCGAATAAACCACATATCACATCTGAGAGCAAAGCAGCAGCAAGCGTAGAGCTTGAGTCCCACCAAAGTAAATAAAAAACAGAAAATCCGTGAATGGTTCGTGCTGGATCGACAACCAACTGAGCTAGACAAAGCTATGTTACAATCCAGCAAATTAAAATACATTACTAACAAATGAGGGTTACCGTTCACCTTAACTCATTTTTAGTGTATAGAGTAATTTGCAATTAATAGTTAATACCATATGAATCGCTTAAATTAAAAAATGATTTTTGGAAATTTGTCAAAGCTTCCTAAAATAACATAATCCATAATTTGAATAAAAACAAGAGTATGTCAAAAGCTTGCTAAAAATTGACATGTGGCATTGAGTCTCTCGTAGTTTGACAAGTGTCTCATTGTCTTACTTTTTATCATAGGGTTGTGTTAAACGTACCTTATTTTCTATGATTTTTACTTGTGGTACACCCTCACAAATTTCAAAATACATACAACAAAACCTTTATGCTTTCTATATTTTATACTCTTAAACAAATAAAACTTTTTTAAATCAACCCCTCTTTAATCTTATAACCTCTTAATTTTAGTTTTACTATATATACTCTTACATAAAAAAATGTTATACAACTTAAAAACATAGATATATTTTTTACTTATATAAACCCACGTAAATGATATATACTACGATTCAGCATAATTGGTTTTGGATCGGGAACTGGTTATGCTATGCAAGTGGGGTTTTGCTAAAAAAAGAAAATAAAACATGATTAAGTTTTTGTTTCCTGCTTTCAAAACCATCTTTTATGCTTTCGTCACCTTTATTTTAAAGATTTCATTACATTATATCAGTGTTGTAAAATCGCCCTAAGCGGTGGCTAGTCACCTCAATTTTTGCCTAGGCGGGATCTAGGCGCCTAATAATCGGTCAAAATTGGTTAAAATTGGGTAAATTTCATTCAAATTGTTCAAATCTTTATTATTTTTAAATCATGGTTATTTTTATAAATTTTATATAAATTTTGTATATATAAATATAGGGGATGGTTTTTAAGAAAACCTTAAAATCAAAGAAAACTTAGAAACCAACCTTAAAACCGTTATTAATCATTTTTTTTTTCACTTTTTGTTTTCTATATATTTTTATTACAATGTTAGAAATGTAGCAAAAAAAATTAAAAAAATTATGTGACTCATGTAGTTACATATATGTAACTTATATGCTACATATTTGCACATTACATAAGTTACATAATTCATAAGTTAGATACATAACTTCATGAGGTCCATATTTTTTTCCAACTTTTTTTTGTCTATGGTATTTATAATCTTATAATGAAAAACAAAATTTAAAAAAGTTAATGATTTGAGGAGTTTTCTAAGTTTTCTTCATATTTAAGAGTTTTTCCATGATCCCGCTCCTATATATATAATTTTGAAAATTTACATATAAAATTCCAATCCCTCCCCTTATAGTTTCGATTAATCCCGATTACTGACCTGGATTTTAGTTGATTGTTAAGAGATTAAATTACAAAATATAAATTAAAATAATAAAAGACAAGTTGACAAGTTGACATGTTGAAAATTTATTATTACATCGTGTATAACATTTTTCAATTATATGATGAATCTTATTTGTGAATTTTAATTTTATAATGGTTAATTAATAAGTCAACCACGCTCCTGAGTCGTCGAAGTTTCATATTTTGAAAAGTAATCAAACTTCTCAATTGTTCCTCCAACTTTGAGATGTGAACGAGGGAGTAAAATCTGCAATCGAACAACCAGACAGATTCTCATTTTCTGCTCGTGTAAGGTTAGTTAGTATCTTGTTCAAATCCTACCAAACTTATGTCATTAGTCTTGTTAAATTCATTTAAAAATCAGTTTAGTTTTTGTGTGCAGTAATGTTTTAATTTACTACTTTTATTTTAGTAAACATGAGCATAATCTTCAGATTACTATGGATGATCATTATAATCTTAACTAAGATCAGATAAGCATATATGCACGTACCAATTAAGTGATAATTGTACGTTTCTACTTCGAATCATGATACCATTATTTGTGTAATTTTCTACAATTATTGTAAATACCAATTACTCAAGCCTTGAAAACAATCGTTAAGATCATCAATCTATTCCTGATAGTAGTCCGTTGGACGGAAGTTCAATTTTAATCATCTTCTATATTTGTTGTAATATATTCTTCTATTATATATTATTATTATTGGTATCGTGTTACTTTGTGATCTGGTCGGAGATTTTGTCTAACGGTTTGACGAACTTAAAGCAATTACAAGTCACAATGATTTTTTTCAAAATGAGTGGGCAAACTCTCACACCGGCTATTGGTATTCACCTGGGAATAGCATATTCTGGTGTGGGTGTTTCGCATCAAGACAAAGTTGATATCATAAAAAGTGAAGCAGCTGGTTACAATTATACGCCATCGGTTGTTGCTTTTACGCCCACAGAATGTCTAATTGGTAACTCTGCGTGGGATCAGGCCGAAACAAACCCCGCCAACACCATCTATGGTATGTAATCTATTCCTCATGTCCTTTTTCTTGTGCAAATTAAAGTATTAAGATAATTGTTATTCACCGTTGACTCTTGCAATATTATTTCATGTAACGGAATTCCATTACATTACAGATGTGCAAAGATTAGTTGGGAGGAGATACAATGATCCTGAAGTTCAAAAATTTATTAAGTGGTGGCCTTTAAAAGTTATAAAAGGAACATACGGTCTTCCCAAGGTTGTAGTTGAATACAAAGGTAAACAAAAGGAATATTCTGCGGAAGAAATTTCATCCATGGTTCTTGTAAAATTTAAAAATCATGCAGAGTCATGCCTTGGCACAGCTGTAAAAGACGTGGTGATCACTGTGCCAGCTTATTTTAATGATTCCCAACGCCAAGCTACAAAGGTTACTGCTCACCTTGCTGGACTTGATGTTCTTCAAATAATTGATGAACCTGTTGCAGTTGCAATTGCGTACGGACTACATAAGAAAACTGTTGACACAAATGTGCTCGTCTTTGATTTGGATTATGATACATTTGATGTGTCAATTGTCACCATTGACAAAAAGGGTAAGTTAACAGTGAGGGCCACAGGTGGTGACACTCACTTTGGTGGTGAGAACATTCTTAAGAAGATGGTTGATCATTTTGCCAATGAATTCAATATAAAACACCAGATGGAGATGGACATAGCTAAAAATTTGAGAGCACGAGGTATGTTACGAGACAGTATATCGAAGGTAATAAAAGATCTCATTTCAAATACTGAAACTACTATTAGTATTGACTCTTTGTATAATGGCATCGATTTCTACACTAGTATTACTAGGAGTAAGTTTGAATATATCAATGAGAGCTTCTTTCGCAAGTGCATAGAGACTCTGGTAAGTTTATTGAGAGATGCAAAAGTAAATAAGACAGATGTAGATGACATAGTACTTGTTGGCGAGTGGACATTGATTCCAAAGGTACAACAAGTGTTGCAAGAATTCTTCGACGGAAAAGAGCTTTTGAATAGTATCGATATCCGAGAGGTGGTTGCACATGGTGCTGCAATTCATGCTGCAGATCTGATCCACAAGAAAAGCGAAAAAGCAAATATCTTACCGACCTCAACGTTATTGGATATTGTCCCTCTGTCACTCGGCGTAGATGCACATGACGGCGTTTTTTCAGTTATAATCCCGAGAAATACCCCAATGCCAGCTGAGAAGGAACAAATTTATTTTACAACTGTCGATAACCAAGAAAGTATACCTTTCAATATCTACCAAGGTGAGAGAAGCAGGGCTAAAGACAATAAATGGATTGGGAAATTTGAAGTTGCAGTTTCACCTGCTCCAAAGGGTAAATCAAAAGTAAAAGTGGTCTTTAGCGTTGACGCCGATGGCACATTGAATTGTTGGGTTAAAGAATTCACCACCGGTTTAAAACGGCAGATCATCATTGATAACAATAAGAAGCTTTCAAAAGACGAGATCGCAGAGATGATGTATGATGCTGAGAAGTATAAAATGGTGGACATGGAGTACAAAAAGATAATGCGCATGCGCAATGCGTTGGAGGACTACATCTACAATGTGAAGAGAAAAATGAAGACAATAGGAAGCACCGATAAGACAACGCTTCATGCCAAAGAAATTAAGAAAATGGAGGATGCGATAGAGGCTGCAAACAAGTATATTAATGAAGATCAAGAGCTTACAGATGTTGATGAGTACCAGAAATTGCAAGATGAGCTGCAAAAACTATGTGTTGGTGTCATTGCACAACTTGTGTAACCAACCGACATTTGCTTGTGGTGGAGAATGAGTTTGACTTCCATGGTTTAAATTCATGCTGTGCTATGCTGGTATTGTGCTTTTTAAACAACACTTTGGATATGTTTCTGTTTGATTTTGAGCACTTTTATTTAATGTGTGTCAGTGTTTGTATAAATAATCCAGTAATTCTTAATTGTTGTAAGCTTCGTGAAGATTGTCTATATTGGATTTTAAAAAGGAAATAACTGGTAATTGTTTATTTAACCATTGCATGAGCTGAACACTTCTATTAATCATCACAAATGAAAGGTAGAAACATGATGATTTAGCATAAAAATATTAAGATACAAACTTTTCTTTCTTTTGGTATAATGTGAGAATATTAAGTTATGCATTAACAAAATGTTAGCGCTCGATGCACAGTCCTGCACTCCTGCATAAACAATGTATAGGCAGTCGAGTCTAGAAGGGAATTTTAGGAAAATATTGATTTTAATGTTTGAATTTTTGGGTATCAAACATTTGTATTTGTAAAACTCTTACTAATGTTTATAATGACTAATGTCAATGTAGGAAATTATTAAACTACGCAAAACCGGTTAGAAGGGAACATTCTATTTTTTCTTACTTAAACTTCTTCATATTCAAACCAATTCGTTTTGGGTAGGCAACGGTCAAAGCTGATTCAATTTCATTGATTTTAATAAAAAAATATTAGTTCAATTTAAACTGGTTCTATCAGAGGATGTTACAAACCAATTTCAATGAATATATATGACTATTATGTTAATTTATGTCAATGACAAGCCTTTTATGTCTTGTGTCGAGTCGGCTTTTTACACCATTATATACACACATCCTTTGTATGATATTGATTATAATTTTATACTACAAATGACATTTACAACTATGTATTTCTAACTTTAGAGAGGAAAACTTGTTTTTCCTTACACAGGTAAACAAGCTCATGATTGGTTAAAACTTGTTTTTCCATACCAATAACACAAAAGAATCAACTTTTGGTGTCTTGTAAAAGGGGGCTATAAATCAAAATTCTCGTATCTCATCACAACCTTCAAACTCTTTCAAATCAACAAACACATAATGAACCACATCTTTTGGCCGCGACAACTTAGTCTCAACTGGCGTGTTATGTAGCTTTATCTTTAACGGGATTCCAACTGGTAGTCCCGACACAAAAGGAAATGGGTTTAACCAATCATTGTTTTGAATTTCCACATCTGCCCTCATGTATCTCAAGTTTCAGGATAATTCAAGTAGCCTTAACGAGAAAAGATCGAGTGTTTCACGAAAACAATACGGGTCGCTATCGTCTTTTTGCAGTGTTTTCGTTAGTTCGGTTAAGAATCTAGAATGTTGTTCCGCTGATGTTCCTATGTATATTAACAGTTTTTTCATAGCAGATTCATGAAAACATGGATCGAAAATTAACAATCTAAGTGTACACGCGACGAGAGTCAGCTCCTCAATATGCAACTCTTCTTCGATACTCAACCCGACGAAACAATATCTTAATTCTTTTAATTTGGTCTCTAATTTTATAATATAAATCCCACGTCTCCGACCTTGTTAAATATAACACGCCACCATGCTTTCGAAAGAAGTTTCACGACATCAAGATATTGTAAAATAAACGTTGCAACATAATTTGATTGACTCGAATCAGTAATACGGGTTGTTAACTCTTCCTTCTAATGCCTGTGTAAATTCCATATCAAAATATGAAAAAGAAAAATAATTGAACCATTATATATATACACACATCCTTTGTATGATATTGATTATAACTTTATACTACAAATGACATTAATAACTATTTATTTCTAACTTTAGAAAGGAAAACTTGTTTTTCCTTACAAAGGTAAACTAACTCATGACTTGGCCCATAACCTCTAAAACAAGAAGTCTTCTCAGTCAAACATTCCATACCTATACTCAACTCTAACACAAAAGAATCAACTTTTGGGGTCTTGTAAAAGGGGGCTATAAAACAAAATTCTCTAATCTCATTACAACTTTCAAACTCTTTCAAATCAACAAACACATAATGAACCACCTCTTTCGACCGCGACAACTTTAACCACAACTTAGTCTCAACCGGCGTGTTATGTAGCTTTATCTTTAACGGGATTCCAACGGGTAGTCCCGACACAAAAGGAAATGGGTTTAACCAATCATTGTCCTGAATTTCCACTTCCGCCATCATATATCTCAAGTTTCGGGATAATTCAAGTTGCTTTAACGAGAAAAAATCGAGTGTTGTGCGAAAACGATACGGATCGCTCTCGTCTTTTTGCAGTGTTTTCGTTAGTTCGGTTAAGAATCTAGAATGTTGTTCCGTTGATGTTTCTTTGTATATTGACAGCTTTTTCAAAGCAGATTCATGAAAACATGGATCGAAAATTAACAATCTAAGTGTACGCGCGACGAGAGTCATCTCCTCAATATGCAACTCTTCTTCGGTACTCAACCCGATGAACCGATATCTTAATTCATTTAATTTGGTCTCTAATTTTTTTAATATAAATCCCACGTCTCCGACCTTGTTAAATATAACATGCCACCATGCTTTCGAAAGAAGTTTCACGACATCAAGATATTGTAAAGTAAACGTTGCAACAGAATACGATTGACGCGAATCAGTAATACGGGTTGTTAGCTCCTCCTTCCAATGCCTGTAGAAATTCCATATTAAAATATAAAAAATTATAAACCAAAAACAAAATGAAGAAAACTAACCTCAAAGTCGTAAGTAATTCACTTATGCATCCTAACTTAATCAAAGGTTGCCATATTTCTGCAACATTAGCAAGAACAAACTTTACAAAGTTATATTCTTCATCATTTGATTCAAGCGGTTCAACCACATGCGAGACTGATATTTGACCGTTGATCTCTGTTGCCACGTCATCTTCAGCCTCTATACGGTGGGGTCCGGTAGATGAGCTGCAGTGTGACAAATAAGACAAAAGTGTGTTTCGGTCCATTACTTGAGTTAATCCACTAGAAATTCTTCCAAGCATTGTAACCGCGTATGAAAATATTGTTGGTGGTATGATGTACGAATGTTGTTGCATTTCATTCGAGAGTGAAGCAGAAACGGCTAATGTGAGATTTGCAGCAGTTTTTGAGCTGTTGAAGTCCCAGTTGCTTGCAGAACAAGGTTCCATCTAAAACATGGTTAGAAAGATATAAAGATTTAAGAAATTTTAACTTGTAACGCGAGTAAGATAACAATATAATATATTCAACCTCTGAAAAGGTTTCCTCTGTGATGCTGACAGCAAATCTTCCATGATTCCGACCAATTTCAAATATAACAGACAGAACATCTGACTCATCCTGAAAAAATGAGGATCAATATCTAAATTATCAAAAAATATATATATTTTTTAATTTATTCTGAGATTACCTGTGGATAAGTTTCTAGACTTTGTATTAAGCTGTCAGCAGCTAACTTAAACATAAGTTTGTTATCAAACTTGGTTAACCGAAGAACTTTTCTTGATGTAAATCTTATTGATGAGTTCATGTCAACTAGAGTTCCAAGAAACTGCATATTTAAACAATAAATAATTAATATAATTCAAGCTAACTTCTTCTATTTGACTCGTTTGACATGTTAGAGATGAGTTACTGCGTTGAAATTGCCAATTCTACTTGGGATTTAAACTGTTCAAATTTTTTTGCTAAAACAGCTTTTTTTTTCAAATCAGAATCCAGATTCTATAAACAAAATATCCGGAAATTTACCATGTGCATGTGTATTTCTTGCACTTTTAGATGACCGAAAACAGCCATGTGATGCATGGTTTCCAGAGCTTGTAATCTAACAACAGATGAATCATCATTCAACACATCAATTAATAAACCTAAAACCTTTTCTGCTAAATCAGTAGAAATAATAGCAGGTATCCTCAAAGAATAACATGCAGCACTTCGTACCTTCAAAAACAGAAGACTAGTATGCAGTTAAAAATATAATAAAAAAAATCACACTATAAATATTAATACATTTAAAATATAATAATTGCAGAGCATCAGATTTACCTCATAAAATTCATCCTCCAAACCATGTAAATAAGCTCCAGCAGCACTTAATAATCGTGAAAGTTGACCAAAACATTTATTTTCTTCTAATACTTTTTTAGAAAGTGTTTGTGTTAGAAGATATTGAGAAACCATTGTTGATTTACCAAGTGCATTAAAAGCTTCTACTCTGACATTCATACTCATGTCTCTCACCATTGAACAAAGCTGCAAATATATTCAATTAAAAATTATTATTGAAAAATCAAAAGGTGATTGAATACACTAAAAATTGTCTCTTATTTTGGTTTTGAAAAATCAAAATGTAGTATCTTTCTTGTACTAAAACTCTACATCTCTTATTTTGGTTTTTAAATTGTCTTTTAAAACAATCTTGAAAATTTCTCAAAGTAAACATTTGTTGTTTAGTCTCTAAACCAAAACTGTCATATTTTACCAAGAATTTATCAAAAGTGAAACATCTAAAACAGATACCTGTACATACAATGCATCTGACGAGTCTCGTTTTCTCTTATCATCACTATTTCCCACAAAAAGTTTCCCCCATTCGCTTACCTGCAACACCAAAACAATTTCAACAAATTTGCAGAACAATTGACACAAATCAATCAATACAATAAACATAAACCCCCAATTCATTACCATACGAACAGCTGAGCATCTCACGCATTCTTCTGTATCAGACAACAGCTCAACACCACGTAAATAGCATCCTCCAATCATACCACGATCTTCAACAACAACGCGATTGCACAAATCAATCAAACCATCCAAAGCAGCTTTCCTCACGTACGGATACGGATCTTTGGTAAACCCTAGAAGCACTGTGAGCAGGATCGACGGCCTGATATTAAACTTCTCCGAGTCCAGTAACAGCCTGTGACGCACCGGGACCGACGAACCGAAGCATAGAGACAAAAACAACCCCTCCGTCATCTCCAAACTCGCCGGGACCGAATCGGAATCGGATGCCGGGGGTAAGGAAACGAGTGTGGAGAGTGCGAGTGCGGCGGCGCGTGGCGGAATGTCGGGGCGGTTAATCAAAAGAGAGCGGAGTACGGTGGTGACGGTGGCGGAGAATTGGGGGCGAACGGCGGGGATTTCGGATAGGAGAGTAATAACATGGAGAAGGTGGAGTTGGGGATTTGTTGATAGAGTTTGTATGATGGAAGAGATTGTTTGATCGGTTGTTGAGGGGTTTATGAGAAGAGATCTAGCGATAGAGAAGGGTTTTAGGGAGAATTTTGTTTGGTTTATTAGAGATTGTTCGAAGTTTGAGAGAAGCATTTGCTCCATGGCGATGGATAGTGAGCATGAAGAGCTCTACCACCCAAAAACAAATCACCAAATAAAAAGAAAAAAAAAATAGGGGTTTAGGATTTTAGTGGAGATGATGGTTAATCATGGTTAACTATTGAAAGTGAATCAAGTGATGATGGCACCTGTGGGAGACCGGAGTGGAGGCCAGACCGCCGGAGTGATGACCGTCGGTGACTGGTTTCCGTCGGTTCAAATTTTCCGTTTTTGTCGCGACTCACTCACACTTGCCGATGTCTGGAGTTTGGAGGTTGAAGTCGAACATGACTTCTTTGTTTTTAATCTGCTACGAAGAAATCTTGTGGGCATACAAGAACATGTGTAGTGGTCACCCCTCTCAAATCCTTTTCCTCCTAAATTTTCTTTCACATCATCACCCCTCCCAAATCCTTCAAACCCCACAATGGTCACCCCTCCCAAATCCTTCCCTCAATGTGTCACATCATCACCACCCATCATTTAATTAAAATATTTTAAATAAAACCAAACTATAAATAAATAATAAAAAACATTACATTAATTAAAAATAATTCAATGTCGGTGCGAACCATTTAAATGTCACCCGAACTCTTGATATATATGACTATAAAGTTTTGTGGTTAATGTATG
>WOUH02000001.1:2048125-2059386 GCA_009936405.2 Stevia rebaudiana
AGGGGGGGGGGGGGGGGGGGGGGGGGGGGGGGGGGGAAGGAGGCGTGAACGCCCTTGCACACCGAAACACACGGGCGTGGGGAGGAAGAGCGTGGTGGCAGGAACGACGTGGGGCTGGTTTGGTGAGTTTTTTATTTGTTTATTTATTTTTTAATCAATCAGAATATACCAACTCACTCTCTTATTTTTTATCCATCATTCTCACTCACACTCACCCGTTACATCCATAAACCATCACTCACTCTTTCTACTACGTGGCACTGGCGCGTCATCACTCACACCCTCACCAGACCATGACCACTACCTATAGTCTTAGAGCATGCAAATCAACCGTGAGTGAAAATATTCTCAAAATTGTTTAACCATCATTCTTAATAAGCGCAACCAATGACCAAATAGTCTAATGGTATGGTATTTGTCCTCACAAAAATGGTGAGGATTCAGATCCTTGTAAAGGCAAAGTTGAGTGATTGGTGGAATAAATTTGCTGTTAAAAAAAAATAAGCACTAGTATGATAGTTTAAGTCTCTGAACACAATTCATAGAATATCATAAGTTACTTAATTTTGAAATATTCAACTAAATTTTGTTACTAAACCGTTTACAAAATTCAATTCCCAGTTTACTATACCGTATCGAGAGTCCGTGACTATGTCATAATGCACTTACAAACATGCATCTCACATGTATTTTGTGTGAACCCAGATAAACTTAATTGAGCCCCCTACTTAAGTGTTACTAGGCACCTAAGCTCTATATCATAGCATCAGTTGTACATTGTAAACTTAGGCAAATAGGGGTACCACCCAAAATAATCATTGTGTTATAAAAATGGCGCGTTGTGAGACTATGCGTAAACGAGTGAGTGATGGTGGATGTGTGAGTGATGACGTATCAGTTTCACGTTGGAGAGCGAGTGTTATAACATGAGTGATGGTTTAGGGTGTAATGGGTGAGTGAAAGTGATATTGATGGGTAAAAAATAGGAGGGTGATGTGGTATATTTTGATTGGTTGTTAAATAAAAAAACAAAAAATAAAATAATATCCACAACACTCCCCCACGCCCGTGATCCATCCAACGCACACCCCTCCCCACGCCTGCCCGTTTCGGTGTGCTGGGCGTGATGCCCCCTACACCCCTTCTTTCGCGCCCCACTACGGGTGGTCCGGTGGTGCCACATTATTTTTATACGTGTTATGATGTACCTCTCTTATGGTAGTTAATAAGTTTTTTTTAACAACAGAGGATCTCATGTGCTAGGCACCGGATAAGATTTGAACCTGATACCTCCCAAAGAGAGAGCCCCAAGTTCACACTTTCTTCTAACTACTTGAACTAGAAATCATTGGTATGGTACTTAATAAGTTAACCATAAAGTATGACATATCTCTTATGGTAATTAATAAGTTAAGCGTAAAGTATGTCGTACACACATCGGTGGTGTCTAGTATACACTTTTCTTTAAAAATGTTATAGACACAAGTTTGTATCATGGGAAGAGAGGAAATGGGAAAATGGGGTGAAGTGGCATTTTTTCAAAGGGGAACTTGGCTCTATAAGGTCACTAGGAGTGGGTCTCGGGGAAGGCTTCGGGAGATGATGTGGCGGATCGGGGAGCACGGGAACACCATCCCCCCGATTTCGGGATGGGGAAAAATGGTGAACACCCACCGATCGGGGCCGGAAGAAAGAGAGGAAGAAAAAGAGGGAAATGAGGAAGAAAAAGAGGGGAAAGGGGAAAGTGGAGAAAAGTGGGACGGTTGCCAGTGAAATGGGGAAAAGTAGGAAAGCTGATGTGGCGCTGATGTGGAAGCGGGGAAAAGTGGGGAATGCTGGGACGACTCCCTCCCCTCTAAGAATAAGGATAGGGAAAGAGATAGGGGAGTGGGAGTTTGGAATACCATCATTGATTAAGCCAAAAATTCAAATTCATAACACACATAAATATTAATTAACGAAGTGTAGGAACTAGGAAGTTAGGAAACCAATGCATTGTTTAGAAGAAGGGAAAGAATAAAATGATAACACTAATAGGTTATTGTGAAAATGCGGGAAGCCAGAGACCACTTAGGTTAAGTGGTATACCGACGTGAAACTTTGTCACGAGACTATGTGGCAAGGATTTGGCATGCTCATGGCGTGAGAACACCGCCTCCTAATAAAATCACGATGTGGGCCACTAGTTTAATTTTACAACAAAGTTCGTGAGAAATCACACAATGTAAGAAAAAGGATCTGGATGTAGATAAAATTTGAGATATGAAATGCCACAGGTGAATATTTACCACAAAAAATGTTTCCTAATTTTTGAATGACTGGTCATTTTAATCAAGTCCATAAAATCTAAAAGAAGTTGTAACAAGTTGGGATGTGAATGTGAATAAAATTTGAGTGAGTTGGGTTATCTACGTGGAAGAAGAAAAAAAGTTGATTTTTTTATAAAAGGTTGGGTTAGAGATGAAAAGGATGAGAATAGTGTGAGGTGGTCTGGTTGCATCGGATTCGGGTGACCCGTGACCCTACCAAGCTAAACAAAAATCCAACTGCTGAATACGGTTACCGTTGGGATAGCCTGTCAGCTGGTGTATGTGGACCCAATCCAATCGAACCTTTACATTGCACCTTTCACTTTTTTGGTTTCCAATTTTCAACCCCCTTTTATAGGCGTGATAAACTAAAATATATATTATTTATTTTGCGTAGTCACTTAAAAATCTAATTCTCTTATGATTAACCGGTGGTGTTGTATATATGATCGATCCATGTCCTGTCTTTTTTGTTGGTGTAGGGGTTTAATTTTATTTAATAAAATTCAGCCATTTAAAAAAAGCTTAAAACTGTTAATAGATATGATTTTGTTAATTTATAATATAGTATATAGATAATCTAAAATATTATGAATGTTTTCTATTTAGTTAATTTAAGTTACGTGTTTGACGTATCAAAGAAAAACATAAATGTAGTTATTTATCTTTATAGTCTGTGATATCAGGACATCAGGGTTTTATCACTATACTAGGGTTTGAATCCTTCAAAAGACGTACAATTCCCTGCAAGCCGTTGAGGTGGTTTGCGGGGTTTTTCCTTGGGTGCTCGCTTACTATGATGTCCTATGGGTCTGGTTAAGACAACATACTCCCAGAGTTGGTCAAGTCTTCCCCACGTAACCGGGTGGGAGAAGGGGGTACGTTACAACATTCAATGCTCTCCGTTCAAGAAAAAGTTATTAATCTTTATAAGTAATAAATATAAATATTTTTGGATATCAAGAACTGGATTTATGGTATAAATAGTTTCATTCAGCATAACAATTATTCTTTCAATACTTCAAGATAATTTTTGCAGTTGTATTCGATGAATTGTCCAAGACGATTTATAAAGTGATATCATGGTGCATGCTTTTTGCAAATGATATTGTTTTAGTAACAGAAAACAAACAGAGCTTAAATGAGAGACTAGAGGAGTGGCACATAACCCTAGAGCATAACATTTTAGGATATCTAAGACTGTGTAGCTTCATCGAAGATCAACCTTTCCCACATATAACCATGTTCAAGTATTTATAATTACTTTTCGACATAGAGAGTGATGTAGCTCCCCATGTTTAGGCAACATGGTGCAAGTAAAGAGCAGTCGTAGGAGTATTATGAGTTTCCAGCAAGAAGGGTATGCGATTTTTTTTGGGGTTGTAGTTTAACCACGTATCTGCCATCAAGAATATACAAACGTGAAAAATGAAAGTATCAAAGATGAGGATGTTGAGGTAGATGTGTGACATAAAGATTGAAGTGGATAGATTGGGTGTGAAGATTAGACGAAAAAAAAAGGTTTGGACATGTGAAGAGGAGCTACGTTACTTTTCATGAGTATTCTAATTAATGAACTCATTAACTATTATCCCACAAGATATAATACAATAGGTAAATAATTTCAAAAAGTGAAAAACACTTGGCATTAACATTAAGTCAGTTGGTAGAAAAGGCTGAGAGAGAACTTTTTCATATTTCTGATCTAATTTTCAAGGGTAAGGATAAGATAGGATATACTGCCAAGAGAATATAAAAACTCATTTATTTTACCAATATAATTATTATTTATTCAACACCGCACAATGAATTTTGAACTACATAACAGAGTTTTTTTTATCATTAACCTAAAATAATTTTTTTTTTCGGAAATCTGTCAAAAAAAGAGGAAACAAAAACCCAAGGGCTTTGACCCGAATATCAGGGTGATCCAAGAACCATTAATCCTAATGGGCCCGAACCGTTGGCCCAAAACACATCCTTTAACTATAGCCAACACTAGACACTTGATCATTACAACATGTCAATCCAAAAACATGATACAAAATGAAACAAAAAAACATACATTCTTTGTTCATCGTTTTAATTTCCTCTTGATTCGTCGACCCAAATAGTTTTCCAATCAATCACAAACTAACACAATGACATGTCATAACTTCAGAAATCATCATCAACATCTTCACTATAACCATTATCATCACCATCATCATCATCATCATTGTAAGCCTTCTTATTGTACCCATTATCATTATCCTCCTCCTCCTCCTCATCATCATCATCATCATACGCGTTGCCACCATACGCGTTTTCATCACTATCACTATACATGTTACTTTTAGAAGACTTAATTTCGTTATTAGAAATGTTAAGCATACGCCTATACTTCTCAGGACTATCCCACCATGTAGGTGTTGTGATTATTGCTTTTTCCAACCAATAAGGATCATAAGGAACTTTCATCACAAATTTTTGATAAATTTGCGCAAATTCATACATTATGGTCCTTATTCGAGGACCTTTTTTGCCCACTAGAAAGTCGAAGGTATCTTTTATAAAAAGCCTAACTTGGTCACCCGCGATGATGTACAAGTACTGAAATTTGACAGTTAGAAGAAACAGAAGTTGTTAGTTCATTAAATAAAAAAATATTTAAGCAGATGTAGAGGTGTCAGTTAAACGGGTCAATTTGGGTGAAAGTGGTCTAAAGTAGTGTTCATGTTTAAAACCTTCTAACTAGTTATAAATTTGACAAAAACAGTATACTATTAATTATAATAATTTTTTTAAATAAACTGGTTTTTAATGTCCCAAATGGGTCACTTTACTATTTTTTTATAATGATTTTTTATGTATATATTTGATATTTTGTGCTTCAATACAACTTTAGTTAATTAATAAATCATGCTTTTTGTAAATAATTATCATATGAATTATTTCCTAAAGAAACTTTAACATGTGTAAAAAGTGCTTGTTTTATATATAATGATATCAGTTTCAAGAAAAAGCTATCATCAATTATCTTTTAACCATGTAAACGTAAAAACACACCATTTATTTATGACTTAATGTCTTAATGAAACAAATGATAGTAAAGTGACCCATTTAGAACATATGAAAAAATATACTTAAAAAATGTGCTCTGTAAATGGGTTGTAACTACCACTTTAAGTAATTCTAATGTTGTAGACTACACTTCACTCCTAAAAAATATCCTTAAATAGTTTTTAAAAACAGAAAAGATAATAAAATAATTACCAGAACAACAAGTGCAAGGATTGCCAATGTCACTTGCAATATATCATCCAACAAACCAGCAAAGCCTTCATCTTCGGTCCCACCAAACCCGCCGCCACCACCACCACCACCGCCACCGCCGCTAGGAGGATCACCATCATAATATTCTTGTTTCTCCATTTGTTGCCTTAATACATCCTCTAGTGACGATTCCTTATTAAAACTACTCATAGCTTTTTCAATAGATTTCCACGGGGATCCCTGCTAACAAAAACAATATTATTTTGTTACAAGATTTATGATATCATTTTTTTCAATAAATTTACCTCGTTGCCAGTTTTTGAGTCTCCTTTGCCACCAAACGAGCACACAGGTGTGCAATGTTGATGGCGAGATGCAACAGTTCTTTCTATAGTGTTACATTTCATTAATTCCATGAATCTGTTTGATGAACCAATGGATGATTTTATCGTATTGTGAATAATTAGCTTGTTCAATGGTGCGATGCATCGACATCGCGTGCTAAATTGATCTGGCACCCGCAAAGAAGGCCGGATTGCAGTCACTTGAAGGTAACTCATACCATTAACTTGCAATTGTTGCAGATGAACAATGAGGTTAATATAAAGATGTTCTGTTGCAATTTGTTTGTTCAGATAAACCTGCAAAGAACGAACCATGATGTTTAGTTTCTAACTTCAAAGATTAACAAATTGGAAGGATTCATTCTCCCATGGTCTTAATCGTCTTCAGAGATAATCATCCTAACACAATTCGAATCGTGAAATAATTCTTAATTCAGCAATGCACGCAGGAATTCTCCCATTTCGATTTCCCCAAATCAAACACATCAAATTAATTCGAAACCCTAAATTACAAATTAACGAAATTTAAACCGATTGTTAACTAAATTAAGAAGTAGAATCAGTCATAATTGAGAAACAAGCCATAATCAAATAAAAGATCTACTTATCAAAACTTTTTTACATTAGCAGTTTACAAACGAAAATATGATGAAATTGAAAGGAATAACGCTATAAAACATTGGGCGGTAGAGTTTTTGAAACTGAATACTCACAGAATAACAAGGAGAAGATGAACGCCGATAATTGAAGAGAGACGCCGGCGGCGAGAGTGAAGAGACGGAGAAACAAGATAGACTGATAACAAGGGAAAACAAACTAAAATTGTGACTTACATGATTTTCCCCTTTATTATCACTTAGGTTACATATTTAGTCCTCAATGTATTTTTTTACGTTGTTTTTACTCAAGTCTATCCCTCACTTTCGTGTCCTGTAAGCAAATTCGACTACTTTATCTCTGTGAGAATCCATGGCGACACCATATGTGCAGGAATTTTGTGGAATTGGTAAACTTTCGCCCCACATAAGAATCGAAATTGGGTTAAATTTGGATTCAATTCATCAATTGATGTCCTTCAAACCGCCCTTAGATGAATTCGAACCCCCGAACTCCATATTGGATGGTAAAGGAGCCCAATCCATTTGACTAATTTTTCAGGACCCTCAATGTATTTAAGCACTAAAAAGTTGATAGTTACTAGAGGTATGCAGGAAACCGAAAAAAATTGACCTGAACCCAAAAAACCGAAATGTCCAACCCGAAATAACCGAACCCAAGTAGAAACCAATGAGATTTTTTTGGTACTTGATTTTTTGTATTGAATTTTTTTTTATACTAGATTAAACAAAATTTATTTATAAATATAAAAAGCTGATATTTAGTTAGATTTTAAATATAAAGATAGAGGAGAATGATAGGCTCTAAAGCATAATCATTTATGGCTTAATGACATTAACTCTGGACATTTCTTTTTCGAGAGGTCACCGGTTCAAATTTTGCCACCAACACGTTTTTTCTTGCAACAAGAAGTCTGGAGGTATGACAAGCCAATCGGTTTTCTCCATAGACACTTGTGTCATTCCTAACCTATGATGAAGCAGCATGCCTTTAAAAGAAAAGAAAAACTATATATTGATAAAAAAATTCCGTGAGCCACAACACTAACACTATATGTTGATAAAATAATTCATATAATTAACACTAATGATACAAAAATATTTCAGAGTTCATAAAATCTGCCATTAGGATTTTTTTTTCAAAACAAACGTTTCATGACTCAAGTATTATAAACCAAACAGAATGTTTCATTGTTCACGTGGCCTCGCAGTTGTTCAAAGTAATTTTTATATCTAAAATAAATAAGCTCGAATAACTTATGATGTTACGTCTCATACCCTATCTTTAAAGTTATTATTTATTTGCATCCTTTTGTTTTCATATTATTGTTTTATTATTTACTTGGAACTTAAATATTTCTTGTAAGTTCCTAATTAAATATTAAATATTCTCTTTATTCAACTTGAATAATCCATAAGTTTGTTACATACTTTTCATAATATTTTGTTAACATATAAAGATAACAATAAAACGAGATTTCAAAAGTTTTAGTTTGCCACTAAAATAATGATTTTGCCACTTAAACCACATACCTAAATCTAATTAAACACAGAAAGTTATCACTGATCATCCTGATACTGTTACAAACATTGGGGATCACTAATGCCGAACACATGGCCACCTCATTTAAAACCTTTTTAAGCTGATGTGGTCAACAATTATCCATTCAAATATGAATATATTCTTGAACCACAAAATTCTCTAAAAAACAAAACCACTCAAAGTTATACCACTATCTTTATGCACAAATGGACACCTTCCCCTTCCACCAATCTCTGCTAGATCACACCACCACAGTCACCGCTACCGCCACCGTCACCACCACCATCACCGCCACCCCATACGGTACTCTTGCACCAAAATCAGTACATCCGACCACCACACCCAAAGTTCCCGACATCATTTTGAGTTTTATTATGATATCACTCATTGCAACAATTGCCATTTGGGCCAACCACGAAGCATCGAAGGGATTCTTGATCAAAGTAGTTAACGATGCCGGTAAGTACTCATTACCCGGAAAGAGGTTTTCGATCTTCTACGAATCAAATGATAAAGCAACAAGAATAGTTCTCAACACAAGCCGATTTGTAGAACATCTTCTTTACCCTAATCAAGATTTTCCACAAAAGAAACAAATCAATAGTGTCACTCTTAAACTTGCCGCCAAGAATTTTCCGGCAATCATGTCAGTTGAATCACGAAAAGCGCATGAATATACGATCGTTTTGAGTCCATCATTAATGGAAAGTTCGTACAATAATAATGAGTTTGTGTTAGCCGTTTTGCAAGGAATGGCTCGGGTGTGGCTTTGGGACGGAAATGGGTCAACTCCGGCGGTGGTTTTGAACGGCATGGTGGAGTATATTACCACGTTAGCGGGGTTTAGAAACACAGAAGTATGGAACTCCGGTGGTGGCGCCACCATGTCGCCGGAAAACGATGAGATTTGTTGGAAAGATAAGGACCCAAGAAAGGTGGCAGGGTTTTTGAGATACTATGATCACCAAAGAATACACGCCGGTGGTGGTGGTCGTGACGGTGGTGGGGAGGTGATCCGGCGGTTGAACGACGGGATGAGAGATGGATGGAATGATGGGATGATGGATGATGCATTAGGCATGGGAGGTCCGCATGCATGTGAATATTACGACATATTAACGAGGCATCACCATCCATCCAGCTCGATTTGATCTCTTTCGGGGCCTTCGATATAAATATTTGAAAGTTTTATAATTGGAGAAATTATTGTTGTTTGTATTGTTAGGGGCCCATTGTTTAAAAAAAAAAATACAGATGAAACTTAATTTGTTCTTTGAAAAATAATATGATGCCAAACATGTACTTGAACCGATTTGCGACTGCTGTTTTCCGATAGGTTTGCGACAGTTTTGTTACCGACAGTTTTGTGAAAGGCTTGCAAGTTGCAACTGTCGGTTTGCAAATCTATTTTTTTTAAAAAGGTTTTTAAATCTGTTTTTTCATTTATTTATTTTGTAATTACTGTATTATTAATATCATTCATGTTAACTGGACAATGACGTGTTTAATTATATAAAAAGTGTGTCTTATTACAAACTAACAAACTTGCTCTGTTGAACATTTGAAAAATTACTAGCTTAAAAAATTAAATACATTTATCGGGTTAATTATGAGTCATATGAGGTGTTGGTTGATGGTGTCATCGTAACGCGCGAGTCGTAAAATTGTAGTTTATATAAAATTGCATGTTTTATCATTTATCATTTAAAACACTTTAAACATCCTTTATGTTCATTTTTATAGCATGTTACATCCTTCAAACTAACAAACACTATTTTTTTTTGTATCGAAACCAGCAACATAATAGGAGATTAAGGTTAAATCAACAAAAGCTAAAGCAAATCGTTTTTTAAAGCAAATATCTACAAAAATCGGTAGGTTGTGATTAAAGCGCATGTGGAAACGGCATCAGAAATTGTACAAATTGGAAGCATAAATCGTCGGTTTTCTAACGAATTTTTTTTTTAAATGGGTTTATTTGAGATGGGTTGATGAGTTTTGGGTAAGATTTGAATTTCATTTGGTTTCTGAGAGTTCCGTAAATGGCATTTATAGAGCATGCAGACGTGGCACATTTTGGTACAAAGTCACGTGAGATTTCAAGGAAAAAGTAAGCTCCATAAATGCCATTTACGGAGCATGCTGACGGGGCTTTTTCTGGTGCAAGTAAAGTGGGTTTTGCAAATGAAAAAGGTAAGCTCCGTAAATGTGATTTACAGAGCATGTGGACTACTTTAAGCTCTCCGTAAATGACATTTACGAAGCTCCAAGAAATAAAATGAAATTCAAATATTACCCAAAATCCATTAACCCATCTAAAAAAACCCAGTTTAAAAAATAATTCGTTTTTTAACCGATACCAGAAAGCGTTTATGATTTATTATGAAGGCAAATTAAGGTGCGGAGATTGAAACACTTAAAGTGAAGTAATTTTTTTTAAAGCATATCTCCAAAAGGTCAATTAAAAGAAAATGGAGGCCATGAAACAATGTTCAGTCATATATATTTGTGTCTTTCGATCTGGCTCTGATTAATCAATTTTTTATTCCTTTTATTTTGCGTATTTGTGTTACAGAAGCAATAATTAGCTTCACATACAAGTTAATTGAGTTTTAAGTGCACGGTGAAATCTCGTCTTAGTCTACCATGTTTGTGTATGCAAATTAAAAGGAATTTGGCCAATTGGCCAAACTTGAAGCTTACTTTGCATTAATTAACAAAGGATGCGTTGCTTCTGACGGACCGACCAACTGTGATTAGTTAAATATGTTTTTTTAGAGGTATGCTAAGTTGCCAGTGACCTATAATGATTCATTGATCCTTGGTCGGATGCCAATATGAAACTAGAAACCCCCTTCATTGCTTGAATAACAGCTACTTTTGATAAAAATTTATGGTATGTGATCATAAGTGCTCGACTAGCAAATCATATAACGAATTGAACAAATATTAACCGGAGTTAATTTCATGAATAGTCAGTGTTGGTTTTCTTAAAAGTAACAAGGATATTAAGCATTTAAAGTTGGAAGTATGGGGTCCATGATTTTCATGGTTGGGTATTACACTAAGAAACATTAACCTTTGTGTTAGTTGAAGGGCATTTCAGACTTTTCATATTCACTTTTATTAATAAGTATATATATATATATATATATATATATATATATATACCAATTCTGAGGATCGGATGATT
>WOUH02000001.1:2064822-2084255 GCA_009936405.2 Stevia rebaudiana
TTTTTATTTAAGTTTAATTTATCTTTTTATTTTATGTTAGTTTGTAATTTTTTAATTAATGAATGAAAGTTTTTTTTTTATGTTTAAATGTTATTTCTATTTAATAAATATTAAATAAATGATGAGGTGGAAAATTGAGGAAAGTGGAGAAAAGTAAGAGGGTTACAAGTAAAATAAAGAAAAATGAGAAAAGGTGAGAAAAACTGATGTAACAGTGAGAAAAAATGTAGAAAAGTGGTGAAACTCCTTGTGCCCTAAGATACTGTATTATAAAGTAGTACAATAGATATAAATATAGATTACCGAGCAAAACCACCTTCTTCTCCGCCGTGCCAGTTACCGTTGCCGCCGGTGATTCCGTTTGATATAATTATTCCATTTTCTCCGGTTACAAACCCTTCGGTATAAAATCGACCTCTGATTGACGAAATCGATCACCAACACCGCACCATTCTCTGCGAAATGCAGAATCCGGCGACTAGCATTTTCTTCTCCGACCTCCGGTGGACTCGTACCTGAAATTTCAGCTCTTCTTCTATAATATATTATTATAACTTCCGATAAACCACTTATTTTGTTTAGAGTTTCATAGTTTAAACCCTAGTTTCTGCAGAGGAGAAGAAAGCTTTGGTTTTGTGCAGAGAAAGGGGAAGTAATTGAAGCAGGTTCCGCTACGATTAAGGTAACAAATCAACCACTTTTTTAGTTATGCATTACATTCGTACATCATTTTCCCTTTATTTGAAGATTGTTCTGCTATTCCTATTCTTGCTTTGATTATCCTTTTGTTGATTAAGAGTTAATTTTGTTAATCATTGTAAGCATGTCATTATATTATGTTTGTTTAGTTTGAACTTACAGTGCTTCTTTTTCTTTTGTTTGATTAGTACTTTTTTTTTTCAGTTTATCAGTTTCATGAGGGCACAACACTTATTGATTATGAATTTTGGTTTTGATTTCAAATTTGGCTTCATCCAAACAATTTGTGATGATTTATGGGGGTGTTTTATGTTTGTTTTATTGGCAATCAAGCCCAAAACACGATCATAAAACTTTGATCTCAACCAAAACCGACTCTTTCTTATATTTGAATTCTTAACTCATTCGAAATAAAGAATAAATCCTAACCTTTTTTTATAATAAAAAAAGCTCATAACAAGCTATCTACTCCTACTTGAACTCTAATTAGCTTGAAACAATTCAAATACTAGATAAACTTAAACATTCAAACTATTAATTAAATACTAATTATGTAACTATTTCAAATTGCCCTTCCACTTTCAACTTTCTTTCAAAACTATCATGATCAAGATTAATCCCCTATAGGTTTACTCACTCATTATTTGATCAGTCTTTTTTGTAATTAAAATGTAATGAAGTTTTGTTTCTCAATAACCACAATTTAATCTAAAAAAGAATAATGAAATTTTGTAAACACAATCTAATGAATCTTCTAAGGAATAAGTGATTTAAAGGATATGATATTGAACTATCTATTGTTGGCAAGCTTTTTGTAGCAAAACTAAAACAAATCTCTTGAAGCGGTGACTATATTTGTAACTAACAGAAGTAAGATTCTACAATTACTTTGTGCCTTCATCTACACTGGTACCTATCCAACTTATCTTTTAAATTTTGTTTTTCTATATTATAAAAGATGATTGTGTAATTTTAATGTAACTTTGTGTGTTCTTTCTAAACGATTATGTGTTTGAGACAACAAAATGTTGTCAGGTGGTTAGTTAACTAGTTGTAGTTTACATAATCTAAATCACTCAGATTTAGATTTCACATTTCTGAGGATCATATCAAAAGTTGTAGTTGTGAAAGAGTGACATTCTCGTTTTATTGTTATGTTTAATGCTATTACAGTAACCCTAAAGCCATCTTACTTATGCTACAAACCTGAACATATTTTAAATTAATTACAATATAATAATCAACCTATTGACGAATTGACGGAAATTGTATCTTCTAGACACATTGTGAGTGATCGAAACCCAGTTGACTTGTTCCAATTTAGATAAATCCTTGTCAAACCATGTTGACTAGTCAACATCACTGTCATCAGCTTCTTTGCATAATAACTGTTTCTTTATTATATATTTGAACAGATTGAAGTAATCTTACATTATTTACTTTGAATGATATCATTTGAAAATGTACTGATTATTCTGATGCCCGAGGGTCTTTGAACATTATTATGTTTTATAAAATAGATTTTGTATGCCATTTATTTGTTTCAGTTTTGCTTTTGTAAATTAAATCTATAATAATGAAATATTATATGGTTAGTTTGTTGTTTGTGTGATAGTGATAATGGTCAGTTCGGTTTTGCTTCTGATTCATCTTGATTTTATATATATGTTTTTTCAATTGATTTGGTCAATCGTGATTATGCAGATTTTACATAGTTGACTTTGTTGTGAAATATTGAAATGTCCATGGAGGAGGATTCTAATGCACCATATTTGAAACCGGAATGTTTGAAGAAACCAAAGAATTATAACCCAAGATCAGTTGTGTGGAAACATTTCACTAAGTATACTGATGAAGATGGAAAGAAAAGGTCGCGGTGTAACTATTGTGCTGCGAACTATACTGGTGAGGCGAAAGGTTCTACTAGTAATATGAGAAATCATCTTCCAAAATGTGAAGGTAATCCCGCAAATTGTTATGTTGGTCAGTCACATCTTGCATTTAGTACAGAGAAGGATGCGGAAACTGGTGATAGTAAAGTTTCTTTACAATCCTTTGGGTTTGACAAGAAAAAGGGTGAGAGAGCACTAGCTGAAATGTTGATAACCGATGAGTTGCCTTTCAAGTTTGTAGAAAATGAAGGATTTAGAAGATTCATGAAAGTTTGTCAACCAGCTTTTGTTGTTCCATCTCGAAGCACGATTAGACGGGAGTGCTTTGATATATATCTTGATGAAAAAATCAAGCTTAAAGCTCAAATGAAAAAATCAGTCCATAGAGTTTCTTTGACAACCGATACATGGACATCGTTGCAACAAATCAGCTATATGTGTCTCACTGCACATTATGTTGATGAAAACTGGAATTTGCAAAAAAAAGTGATCAACTTTTGTCCTATTTCTAGTCACCGAGGAGCTGATATTGGACGAGCAGTGGAGACTTGTTTGATTGACTGGGAATTGAAAAATGTTATGACTATTACAGTCGATAATGCATCTAGCAATGATGTTGCAGTTGCGTATCTAGTTGAAAAAATGGTGGAACGGAGTGACAAGTGCATTCTTAAAGGAAAATGGACACATGTGAGGTGTATAGCTCGTATAATGAATTTAGTGGTGCAAGATGGGCTAAAGGAGGTTGGAACTTCAGTTGATCGCATTAGGGCTGTTGTAACCTGGGTTAGGCAATCGCCGGCGCGATTGAAAAGATTTGATGAGTATGCTTTGTTGGAAGACATTGAATGCGAAAAGTCTTTAATTTTGGATGTACCAACTTGTTGGAAGTCAACCTATTTGATGTTGAGTGTTGCAGTAGAGTATAGAAAAGCATTTGAAGAATACATAAGGGTGGACAGAGTGTTTCATAGTGAGCTTATGGAGGGGCATGGGGTGCCTAGTTCAAATGATTGGGATAATATAAAAAGGTTGGGAGGTTTTCTTCGGTATTTTTATGAGCTCACACTTAGAGTTTCAGGTATTCTTTAAATTTTCTATTTTATTGCTTTATTCATATATGATAAAGCTCACCATTATTCTGTTTTGCTTTAGGTACAAAATACATTACTTCAAACACATACCTGGACTCAATTAGTTGTATAGATGCGGTGTTAAAACAATGCCAATTAAGTGATGATGAGAAGTTGGCCAAGATGGCCGAGTCAATGACATTAAAGTTTAAAAAGTATTGGGGAGATGCAAAAAAATTCAACCTGTTGGTGTTTATTGCTTCTCTTTTTGATCCGAGGACCAAGTTGGCGTACCTTAAGGTTAGTCTTCGTCGTATTTATGGAATTGAGCTCGGGGATAATGTTTGCCAATTGTGTGAAGAAGCATTAGTTAATATATTCAATGATTATAAAAGAATTCACTCCATTAGTCATACAACTAAGGCTTCTTCATCATCATCTAAGCCCATGAATGAGGGGGCTTCAAGTAGTAAGGGTTTTAATTTATTTGGTAGTTTTGATGACACATTTAGAGCATTTAGAGAGAGAAACATGGCTGAGGTAAAAAGACAAAAGATAGCATTGGGTCTGGTTGAAGAATCTAAGACAGAATTGGATAGGTATTTGAATGATGCGATTGAAGAAGACAATGTTTGGTTTGAAAGTGAAGATTTCACTGTATTGGGTTGGTGGAAAAAGAGATGTACAACATTTCCTGTTTTGTCATTGGTTGCTCGTGATATTTTAGCTATTCCTATTTCAACAGTGGCTTCTGAATCCACATTTAGCACAGGAGGTAGAGTCCTTGACACATTTAGGAGTTCTTTAACCCCTCAAATTGTTGAAGCTTTAATTTGTTGCCAAAATTGGATTCGGGCTAGTGGTGTTGCTCTTAATGTGGAAGAAGACATTAAAGACCTTGATAAACTTGAAGAAGGTTATTGACTCCTAATTGTCTATTTTTTTTACTTGTCATATTATTACTCATTATTATTATTATTACTTATTATTATTTGTTTCGGTTTCTTGTAGAGATGAGAAAGAGATCAGCCGAATGAAAGATTTGTTGGCATGTTGGTGAAAGGTATAAGTTTAATCGTGTTTTAGACCTTTTTTTGCATTATAAGTGTTGGATGGATTATGATATTTTGTTGTCCATCGATTATCTCAAATCGAGCATGTTGATGATTTGGTGTGCTTGTTGATCATCCATTGATCATGTTGTCTTTTATGAATCATAGGATCTTTTTAGACTATTTTGTTATAATGGCTTGATGATGTTTTTTTGAACTTTGAATTGTGTTGAAGAATTATTTGTATTTGAATTGTGTTGAAGACTAATATATATTTAAACTGTGTTAAATTGTGTTGTGATAGTAAGTAGTAAAGCTTTGTACCATATGTTCTTATATTTATACTAAGAGTATGCCATAATTTATCGGCCACCTCTATTGTAACATGGATCAATCAATGATCAAAGCGGTCAGATCTTATTGGAAGCTTGATCAAATCAATCTTGTGGAAAAAAACTCAAACACATGCCAAAGATCTGAGTTTGCTATCGCAAGTACCTTGGATTACATGATAATACTTTAGCCTTGATAAATTGTGTTTTTTACTTTTAAAGTAGAGATTATGATTTCCTTCATAAGCATCATCGTGATTTGATTCTCGAGCATTATATCATCCTCAAAACATTAGCATCGTAAGCAAAACAATTCAACTCTCTACTTAAAAGGTAAATTGAAAAAACCCATCAATTGCAAGCATCAATGCTAAAGTATCATCATTCAAATCGACTAATCGAAGTATCTTAGGCCCAACTTCCTTGATTTTTTTTTTTTATCATAAAATTCACTTGATTAAGGTTCTTATGATATCTAACCACTTATATCTCGTGTCATTCCATGTATAAGAGCCCAACGATAAGTTATGATACGGTCCTAAAGCTATCACTCGACGAGCAAATGTTTGAGGGTTTACGACACTAATGGAATTTGGCACTTGGTAAACGGATATGGGTACATTATGGTCCATTGGATTATTCATATTGAGGCTTTTTTGGGTTTGAACAACCCAATTTTCTTCTACTAATTTAGAGTTTTGCATGGTTATGAAGCAGTAGTACTGTACTTTCTTTTCACGGATGAGTTATGTATATATATTGATGAAAATATAAACTCATTATAAAGGTAAATAACTTGCATGTATTTTAATAATGAATATATGAGAATTATATACTGATCTTAAATGTACAAAAATAACAAAGACATAAATAGAAATAAACGATTGAGTTGACATTATGTATCTTAATAACGACAATATGACAATAATATACTAATAATGGGATTAATTTTGAGGTAAATAAACCATTTTGAGTTGCCTATTTGGTTCGACCGACTAAACAAATGAACATGAACATGAGATCGTTCGCGTTCGTTTACATGCATATCCCCTTGTCCTCTTCAAGGTATACAACTACATATGGCACATCAACGCCAAACAACAAATTGCTCTCTTTCTCTTCTAGTGACAAACATCTCAAACAACATCAACATCACCATCACGAGAGAAAAAAACCAACACCAACACCTCATATCTGATATTCTTTGTCAAACAACACCAACTTACATCTCATCTTTCTCCAGGCTTCTAAAATGGATGAAAACGATATAAAACAATTTAGAAGGTTGTAGCCAGCCTAACTGTGGTCATCGAAAACCGGATCAACCGTTCACCGTTGTATCTGTTTCTGGTTTGTAGACTAGTTAAAGCCGGTCCAATTGTTAAAACATTACATACGAGTTCAACGAGCCCTAACTTAGGGATTTTTAGATTTCATTTACATTAAAACAAAAAAAGTTGCATTCACATACTACTTACCAAAGAAGATAAACAAGGTCATCTACCAAATTCTGTTATTTTTCAATTTGGGTTTTGGAGAAACTAAAGTCGAGAGTTGCAGAACTAATGAGGAAATTGAGATGGGTTAGAGACAGCGATGGTTTGTGGGATTTGGACATCTCGACTCCGGCCACCCTCAACGGCGTCGCCCGACCCGTACCCGGTGACCCGATCCCATCTGTTCTCGGATTATCCAGAGGGATCCGTCTTTCAAGACCCAAACAGGTCGATTTCTTCCAACGGTTCATGTTTATGCCCTTTATCCCTTCTTACTCAATTCATCCTCCTCATCCTCATGGCAGCAATGGCTTCTCTCTTCAACGCGTTTTCTCCTTACCTACTTTCGCTCTTGACCGCTGGTACTGATTAGTAGTTGAATTTCATTTTCAATTGAACTCAAATTTGTGAATAATTGCGTTTTGATTACAATGTGTTTTGCTGAGATTTACTGTTCATGAATCACATTTTACATCTGTGTTTTGACCTAATTGATGCAGGTTTGGGACAGTTCTTGGTCAGTTTAATCTACAAAAGCTAGCATCAAGTATAAAGAAAAATGGATTCAAACAACCTACTCAGGAATCTACATGGTTTCAAAGCATTGGCAAACATCTTAGTGATAAATCTCTGTATGCGATTGATTTCTGCTCTGAATTCTTCCTAACACCTGATGATTCTCTTCTTCTAAGCGTTGAATCTTATGGTGATGATGACTTCAAAACACCTAGAAAAAAAGCAGTTTTTCATCACAAGGCAAGAATGTCATGTAATGTGAAACCTTAATTGTGCTTATTTAACTGCAACTCATGAACATGTTTTAGTTTTCTACAAGGATATTCAATGTTAGCAATCAGTTTACATCTCAAACTTTGAGCATTTTACTGTAAATCTTTATAGACTCAAAATTCAGATTATAAACTTTGATTCGCGTACAAAGTACAAACTAACCGTTTGTTTCTTGCAGTTCCCGCATCATGAACTAACTCTAGAAGCATCTTCACCTGGACTTTTTGTTGACAAAAATGGGACTTTTTGGGATGTCCCATTAACTATGGCGATTGATCTTGCATCTGTTGCTTCTTCTGATAATGGCCCAAGTTATCACATTTGCATCAACCATAATTCTGGACCGCCAAAACAATTTGGAACCGATCAAAATGGTCCAATAGCCGCCTCTTTACAGCCCGGTTTGTCTGCAACAACTGCATTTTCGTTAAAAAATAGCATTGACATATGGAGAAGTGAAGCACCAAAGTTGAAAATGGTGCAACCATATGATATATTCATCTCCAATCCTCATATTTCAGCAACCGGAATCATTGGTGAGTGATTTCAGCGTCTTTAATTGTAATTTTGTTGATATAAATTAGAGCTGACAGTTTCTGACACGAACCTGTTAAGCGTTAAAATGACATGATACGAAACCGAATTAAACAGGTTTAGGTTTGAGTTATATACATAATACAGGTTTCGTGTCATAAACAGGTCGACATGTTTATCATGTTTAAACATGTTCTTACCCCCTTGACCTGTTTATGACATGATTATACATGGTTTATGTATTAAGTTTTTATAAATAATTATAATATATTAGCTCAAAGATTTTTATGTGTTTTGGTTTTAATATGTTGCACATTGTTATTTAAGGATATTCTAGATTCTAATTTTTGGTGACTTTTATTTTATTTTGTTGTTTATTAACTTCGTAAACTGGTCGTGTCGTGTTACCGAACATGTTATATTTAATCGTGTTAAACATGTTCATATTCGTGTAATCTTTTTATTATCAGGTCCGTGTTCGTGTTTCGAGTAATTGACACGTTTACTTAAACATGTCGTGTTCGTGTTTAGTACCTGTGTTAATCGTGTCGTCTTGCGTCTGACCCCCCGTTTAGACCTGTTTTGCCAGCCCCGATACAAATTTCATATTTTCTTACGTATGTTGACATGCAGGAGGTGTGATGACCGCGTGTTTTGGAGATAATTCAGTTAGAGCGCCACCTGGCGATGGTTTGGATGGTTCTTGTTGTAATAGTTTTGGTCTTGCTGTTAGGAGGGGAAACTGTGCAATTTTAGCAGATTCGTTTGCAACGGTTTCACTCTCTGCACAACTTGGAACATTCCAGAAGATGTTTCTTGATTTAACTCGTTTTCAAGCACTCCTCGATTTCCACTCTGGTGCGACTTTTTTTTCGGGTGCTGCTCGTTTGGCAAACGATTTATATAATTCTCAAACGCCGAATTTAGATGCAGTTCAGAAAATTTGTCCAAAAACCACGCTTTCGTTTCAGCAGCAGGTACACACTTTATATTGTTTATAGATAATGTTATATATTGTTAATTTTCAAATATTAAAATATAAGATATTTTCATCATCTCTGGTCAGATTTGTTCAGTCAATGATCCAATTTTGCTCTTTAAATATTTCTCTGACATTGTTTGTTCAAATTCTACATATATGTTCTTTAACTTGAAGGAAATGTCACTAAATAGTAATTTACGTATGCGAGGTGTTCGTTACTAAAAAGATACTAAATTATTATTTGGGTACAATATTTTTCACTGTTGTACCTAAACACATTGATAAATCAATGGTCAGATTTGTTTAATTGATGGTTAAATTTGTCCAATAAGATTTAAAAATTAAAACACTCGTATTCAATGCAATCGATGGTCTACTTTGTTCAAAAGTTATATTATTATTTTTTTAAATCTTTTTATCATATTGTATGTTGGTGTCCTCCAATGCTCATAGATGATAAACCAAACATTAATTTTGGTAATATTACTCAAACCTAATTAATAAACCAAACTTGTTTTAAATAATCTTATAAAATAATCTTAACTAAGAATTCAAGTTTTAATTTTATATTATTGGTTACAATTAAATAATTATTATTTTGACATGGTGCAGCTAGTTGGACCTTTCAGCTTCAGGGTGGATACTGGAGTCGAGTTGGATTTAAAAAATGTCGAAAGTGAGAGGTTTGTGAAAGTGAAGGATCCTGTATTTGCAATAGAATATGCATTACAAGTTCTTGGTTCTGCAAAAGCGGTTGCATGGTATTCACCGAAGCAACAAGAGTTCATGATCGAGCTTCGTTTTTTCGAGACCTGAGTACGCGATATCAACCGCTTGAGTTTCTTGTTTTCTATCAACTTTGCCAAATATTTGGTTCTTGATTTTAGGGTTAAACATCTTTACCCAAATCATATTGATTGATGAAGATACAATCTCATGACATTGTAGACCACATTTTTAAAACGGGTAAGTTTACGTGGTAACCAAGTTTACATTTAATTTATTTATTAAAAAAATCTAATTAAAATGGTTGGTAAGCAGGATCATAACACTGGCGAATTAGTGAGTGAGTGAATGAGTGAGCTCACCGTATATAACCATACACCTATTTTTAGAACCGGTTTTTAAATAATATCGGATTTAGCTCAAAAGTGGTGAACCAGGTTGTACCGGATGGTTTAACCGGTTTGACTTGTTAACCCTTTAATTTTATAGACTACAACTTCAACTAAAAACAATCCAAAACTACATAAAAAAATAATCCGAAATTTAATTCGTAACTAAAAATAAGCCAAAAGAAATCCAAAAGTATTAAATTTTACAACAAAACTTAAAAAAAAGTGAATGCAATAAGTTCACTGCTGTTTAAAAGATGAAATTTAGTAGTGTCGTCATCCTCATCAACAAGAGAATAACTAATTTCGTTTTATACATTATTATTAAAGATTTTTAGTTACCAATAATCATATTATACCAAAATTAGTAACCAACGCGTTTTTTTACATGGAAACTAAAACCGCTTTACCAGTTGAACTGGTGATTTAGTCTTCGAATGAGAGTACAAAAAACGGCTAAATTTCGTGCCGGCTAAAGGGGTAAAATCCAGTTCAACCGGTTTCCAAAACACTGACCATAACTAAATACAAATGAATGCAAACTCAAACTGACAAAGTAAAATTCACAATTGCGTTTCACAATAACTAACACCGTTACATTTGGAAAGGAAATTGAGTACATCTTAACAAACATTGTTTCTTCGTTGGTTACAGTTACCGATGCATTTTATTTAAAATGTTTTTCATCAACACGTACTGAAACCAAAAATAAAAACATAAACAAAAACAACAGTTAATGACAGATGCAGAAATGGAACAACTAATAGCCCCTCCCCAGCCATGCCCGTGACTGAACCTGCGCCTGCAAATCAAACAATAAATAAAAAAAATTGCGTTTTTTTATTATGAATAATTACATAAATATTCTTACAAATATCTAAAATATCATATATATATATTTTTTAGAACAGCAGTTGGTGCAACGGCTTATGACCGTTGCACTCAGAGGTGCAAGGACCGAGATCGAAACCCCGCCTCAAACACCCTGAGGTGTTTTTCGTCGGCATTGGGGCTCCCCATGCTGCGATCATAGCGGAGGCTCACCACAACCCTCCTTACGGGCCAAGTTGATTGGAGTCGAAACTCGTCAACCAACTGTTCAAGGAAAAACCGGGCAGGAACCTTTAGCCTTGCCACGTAAAACCCTTTTGGCTCGGACACGAAGCCGGGTAGTAGCCCGGGACGAGCGTCATTGCCATGTCTTTGAAAACTGCTCTAGACAAGAATCAAACACAGGACCTATCGGTCACCGTGCTCTCCCCTTACCATTGAGCTAACTTTTCAAGACCGATGAGATGATTTCTCAATTCAAAACTTGCACCGTTGGTATTGGAATAATTACCAAAGTGCATTCCAAAGCACTAAGTGATTGGGGCGTGTCTGCATGGGCAACTGACTAAGCACTAATGAACTAGCGTAATAGTTTTTGGGAAAATGACGGAAAGAGACATTTTGATAATGTTTTTCATGAAAAGAGACATGGATATTAAATTAGGAATTCATACTCAACGTCAATTACAATTTTCCGCGTACCCTTTCGTCTCCTAAGCCGTCACTTTTTAGCCTACGGTTTTGTTGGCCGAAAACCACTCCAACTACCATGTCCCACAATTGGTCCCATATGTTTACCATTCATGAGCTGACACGTGTACTCTGTCGTAGGCTTATAGCCTTCGTTTAGCCCACGGTTCAAACCCTATGCTAAATCAAGCAAACCACATGGTTAGCCTACAAAATTCAGCAGTGAGTGTCTCTTTAGCTTTTAACATAGTCATATCTTCGAGTCGTGTATTAAGCTGAAGGCTATAAGCATACGACATAGTACACGTGTCAGATCATGAATAGTAAATATGTGGGATCACGTGTGGGACCAGGTAGTTGGAGTGGTTTTTAGCCTACAAAACTGTAGGCTAAATTTGGCGGCGTAGCCGGCGAAGAGGGTGCGTGTCAAAGTGTGATTGACGTTGAATATGAATTCGTAGGTTTAATACCCATGTCTATTTTTGTGAAAAACCTGATCAAAATGTCTCTTTCCATGATTTGGTAATAGTTTTTACTTATTTAGTATTGATTGGTAATGAATAGAAAGACATTGAACTTTATCTAGTTTTTTATTTGACGCATTAACCTTTTCCTAATCTAGCATCATGCAAGTTTTTGTTTATGTACAAGATTATATGTTACGCGCTTGATCGTGAGCATGAGTCGAGTCACGTAGGCCGATCATGTTCCCGCGCACCGACTTGTGCTTTTTGCAGGCGTGATGTGTGTATCCGTGAGTGTAGTCACGCTTTGATTTCAGAAATTTTGAACGTTTGGGAGAACAAGCCGTTGGGAAAAAAATCTAAAATTAACCATTATATATAAATAACATATACACACAATACAAAACATATTTCCACATTCAAAACCACATTATTCAACCCTTCTCTCTACACAATCATGGACGGACCCAAATCAATACAATCACAACCAATTTTATATCCCAAACATGCAATAATACCACCAAAACCGGAAGCAATATCCCTTTTCATTCAAATCCGTTCACCTCTTGTCAACCCCACCATACTTTTTTAAAACAATTGTTACCGCCCCCGATTTATGTATCTTAATATGTTTGTATCAATTTTTAATGTTAATATTTACCATTAAGAAAGAGTTAATTACGTGAAAAGTTCATGTTTCTTTAAATCTCACTCTTAGCATGGCTATTTGTATGGTATGAGAAAGATGGATGTAGGCAGCTCTTACATTCATCATTTCCTTAGGAATATAAAGGCCGCTTCCAAAGAGATCCGGGTCTAGTACAAAACATGTAAACACCAACATGCATAAACAAGCAAAAATACAGACATATGTAAAGCAACCAACATACACGTAGATAATTAAAGAGCCACCAACATCATGTAACGAAGGCATAAATAGTTGAAACATAGGTAGTAACATAATATCATGGAGCATAAAATCATACATAGAGCAAACACATTGTGTAAAAATATAGAAAAAACACTCTACACTTAATTTTTCTAATAATCCTTAGCCCTAATCTTATGAATTCACATATTCCTATCTTGAACCATATCCTTAGGAAGGTGTTTAATTTTTAAAAAAATCTTGCCTAATATGTTTGGGTTTTACTTCTACCTCACGTCCCTCAAAGGCTCAAAGTGATTTAAAAAAACATCGATTGCTAATAATTAAAAACTCATCCTCACTTGAGCGTTACATCATTGGTATATCGGCATACACATACCGAATGTTTCATCACATCATCAAAATGATTGCGTGATATGCATTGTATATCGGCATGTCATCATAAGCTAGTATGAAATTAACAAAATAGTAGTCGGTAACGTGGTCAGAAAACAAAATGCAAACGGTGACATTTATTTTGAGATATCTAACAAAAGGAACTTTTGTATTTACTTAGTCTAAGGTAACATGATATATCGCCCGCAAATTAGCTCAATGGTAGGGAAGGTATTTGGTATCACTTGTGATTACCGGGTTCAAACCTTATCGTGGACAGTTTGCTAGACATGGCAATTAATGAAACTCGTCCCGTGCTACCACCTCGCTTCGTGTCCGAGCCAAATAAGGTTTTTACGCGGCAAGGTTAAAAGTTACTGTCCGGTTTTTTCCTGGAACAGTTGGTTGACGAGTCTTCGACTTCAACCATCTTGGCCCGTCTAGAGGGTTGGGTGGAGCCTTCGCTTCAATCGCAACATTGGGGAAGCCTAACTAACGCCACTGAAAAATGCGCCAATAAGTGTAAGGCTGGGGTGTCGATACTCAGTCACTGCACTCTGAAAGCAACGGCTCTTTCATTGCACCAATCATCATTCTAAAAAAAGATAAGATATCAATAATTGCATGTCATTGATTAATATATGTTTTATCGGCTAATGATTTGTGTTTGTGTTCAGAAATTATTACAAGTGTAGCACAACCAAAGCTTGTGGGGCAAGGAAACAAGTAGAGCAGAGCCAGAGTGACCCAACAATATATATTGTGTCATATTCAGGGGAACACATACACCCTCCACCAACCCATAGGAGTCCTCTTGCCGGCAGCACTAGGAGTACTAAGTTCACAATGCCTAATATACCCCCCATCTCGGACGAAACCACCCATTCTTAAACACCATACGGTGGTGGTGATGATGACACTGGTCGTGGTAAGATGATCAAATCAAGTTGATACCACAAGTTTTCTAGTTAAAATGTGCATTTTTATTGTGGATGTAAAATGTCATAAAATTTTAGAAGCTTATATCTTATATGCTATGGAAGCTTGATAATGGATTCTCTAAAAACAATTCTTTGAGTGATTATCAATAGCATTCTGTTGACTATTTACTTATTTATCAATGCTATGGAAGCTTGACGATACGTATTTATCTGAAAAGTTGTTTATCTTTTCGAAAAGTAGTATATGCAATCTAATAACATTATTAATAATTTATGAAATTTGTAATAAAAATAATTTGAATATATATATTTGTTTTACCATTTTTTCGTAAGATAGTTAAAGTCGTTTGGAAGTAAAATTGAGTAACAAATGCAAACACTAGCCTTAAAACATGTGTATTACACGGGGTTATCACTTAAACTTTATGATTGAATCATTACATATATATATATTAAGTATACTAAAAAAAATAAATGTTTAACACTTTTATAAATATAAATTATGCTTTGAGATTTTAAAATTATTCATTAGAAACATTTTAAAGATAAATTCCTTAAATTTAGTTGATAATTATACAAATTAAAGAAACGTCAAATTTAAATTTTAAATACAATAAGTGCGATTTTCCACTTAAACAGTTTTAGTCCACCCTTAATAGTTTTCGTCCCCCACGTTTCAAGTCTTAACAATTTTCGTTATCAAACCTTTAACAAAAACTTGTTAACACTTGAAACATTAGGAACGAAAACTGTTAAGACATGAAACGTTAAGGACGAAAACTGTTAAGACTTGAAACGTTAGGGACGAAAACTGTTAAGACTTGAAACGTTGAGGATGAAAAATTTTAAGACTTGAAACGTTAGGGATGTAAATTGATAAGACTTGAAACCTTAGACACCGATCCTGTTGACGGTGGACTTAAATTGTTAAGTATTGCAAATGGATAAAAAGTTTAGTTTACTTTTTTAAATATATAATATTAATACTTACTTAGTTAATAACAAATTTAAATATATTTTATAATTTAAGATAATATAAAAAGTATAAAAGAATTCAAAATATTAACATAATTAATTTAAATAATAAAAAAACTCTTAAAAGTTTAAGAAAATGACACATGACATTTTTTGAAATGATTTATTAGAGATAGATACATCTTTCCTTAGAATATTTTTATGTATCATTTGCACATTTGCACGTAATGAAGAGTGATGTGATGACCTTGAAGTTACTAAAGTATTTGAAGGGATGAATACGAACCACATGAGAAGTGTGCAATCAGGATTTCGTAAAGAAAAATAAAACAAAAAGACAGATGAGAATTCTGCAAATTCTTTGTAGAGGCCTAAGTTTTATTAAACTTATGGATATTGTCAGGGTCGGCACTTAGATCAAATTGTTATTTGAATATGTGAACAAATATGTAATTAAGGTATTGTAACTTTCGCATGAAAATTATAGGAATATGCACGTTTGATTTCAGCTCGATCGAAAAAGCCCTGTTTTGTTTCTGTTCATATACAAAGCGTCATAAATTCTACGATAAGAACACTGGTATATAATTTTCTGGTTAATCGATCGTATACAAAAGAACAAGGGGGAATAAATACAAAAGTAGAAACTTATACTTGGAAGGTTACTAAACAAAAGGGCTCATGATATGGAATGATTAGGAAGAAAAATAGGCAAAGTATATCTCGTTTCTAATATTCTCCCTCGACTTGGAGCATGTAAATCTTTGGTGCCCAACTTGTCGACTAAAAACCTAAGTTGTTTTTTTAAATCTTTGGTAAGAAGGTTGGCAATTTGCATTTTGGTGTCAATAGGTATAGGTTGGACTTCCTTTGACTCTACTCTTTCTCGAACAAAACAACAATCCATTTCCACGTGCTTGGTTCTTTCATCGAAAACCGGATTGTTGGAAATATGCCTAGCCGCTTGGTTGTCACAAAACACGGGAGTTAGTCCGTTTGAGATGATGTCTAACTCGCTTAAGAGCCATCTTAGCCACATTATCTCGCTAACCGTAGATCGAGGCCATGGATTAGTATTCTGCTTTTGTGGAAGAACGTGAAACTATAGTTTGTATCTTGGTTTTCCAAGATATTGGAGCTCCACCAAGAAGAACTAAGTATCTTATTAGTTATTTTCTAGTAAATGGACATCCAAACTAGTCAAAGTCATTGTAGGTCGTGAGGTTGTAACCTCCCTCTCGTGAGAGATGTCTCCTTTATTATCTTAAGACTTTTTGCACAACATCCACGTGGTTCTGCCTTGGACCAACAACAATCTGACTCAAGACATTTACAGATTAAGCAATATCAGTCTAGTAGACTGTAAGTATAGCAGCCGCCTACTAGGTGATGGTACCGGTTAGCATCAACTCGAGGCTCTTCAGTGTCTTTATCAAACTTGAGGGTTTTGTTCCATTGGAAAAGCACTCGGTTTGCATCCGTGTAAACCACAATCTTCCAAAATGTCTAAGGTGTACTTTCTTTGGCTTAAAACTATACCCTCATATGTGCGACTAACTACCAGTGAAGTATTTCAAACTCCCGAAATATTTGAAGCTGAATTGTCCATTGAGACTTTTTTTTTGAAGCACGAGTTTTGGAAGAGTCATTTCCTACCACAATTACATCATCCACGTAAATGAGGGTTGACACAAAACTGTCTCTGTGTTTGAAAATGAAGAGGGAGTGGTCTACTTTAGATTGTTTAGATACGAGGTCAAGAAGGATGGTAGTGAACTTTTGATATCAATTACGGAATGCTTGTTTCAAACCGTAAAGAGATTTCCTCAACTTGCAAACTTTCGTTTCACCTTCCTTTGAAAATCCTTGTGGAACATTCATGTAGACTTCGTCATGTAAGTCTCCATGCAAAATAACCATTATTAACATAAAGTTGGTGGACTGTCCAGTTCTTCTTAACCGCTACGACAAGTAGTGTTCTCACTATGACTATATTGGCAACCGGGGCGAAAGTGTCACGGTAGCCCACCCCTTCTATTTGGGTGAAACCCTTGACAAGGAGACGTGCTTTGTATCGCTGTTCTTCTCCATTTTTATCATGCCCGACTTGATCAAAGTTTTTTGGCTCATCATTAGATTTTATGGTTGTGACATCCGTCAAACAATCCTAATTTAGGTTTTCCCTAATTATATTCCAATTTCTTTAAAAACTATATTCCAGATTATCATTTTATAAAAATAATCCTTAAAATTTTATAAACAAATAAACTAAATTTATATAAAACGTGAGTTTTATATTAAAAAAAAAAGACTTGCAAATAATTTATAAGTCTTAATAAACAAATAAATACTATTTATTAAATTTTATATAATTAGTTATATAAAATAAATAGATTTATTTAATAAAAATAACAAAATAAAAAGTTAGTGGCTAAAATATAAAAACAAAAACTTGAATTAAACTTAAAACCATCATGGTGGCCAAACTAATAACAATGGAACTTTAAGGTTTAAAAACAGCATGAAACATGAGGGACTAGTCCTGCCATTTTGTGAAACCTGTAGAACATTGCCGGATTCTCCTGTTTTTCCGGCCGACTTCCCGATCAACCCCAAAACCCTCCAAAAAGCACCAATCGGTACATCCAATCAAACCTAAACTGTTCCTAGACACAATTCGATCGCAACCCAAATCCTTTAACACGATATCATCTCGTTTTCTCGGTCGGTTATCACCTCACAGATCCGAACATCCCGTTAACGAAACACAATTCGATAATAACACTAAAACTCTACTAATCGATCTTATTTAAGGTTCCATTCGTTCACAATTCCTCTCACAAATCCTTCTGCAACCCCAATTTCATCTCTCAAACATCTTACAGTCAAAAAATCGGATCCGAGTTCTTCGTCTAGAAGACCACTGTCGAACTCTTAATCACAGCATCAATCAGAGGTAATCGTTTATCATTACTAATCCTATTTCAAACCCTAAAGCTTATTATAACTATTAATTCATCGCCTGATCCTAATTAAACAGATCGAACCTAGGATCTGTGTTCGTCATCTCTGTTCCTTCTCAGATCTCGAGTTCTGGCATTCTCAGGTAACTTTAAACCATCAATCGCTTCGTTTTATCAATTTGAATCATAACCCTCAACAAAATCCATCAAATAAATCGTTTAAAGGATCGATTGAATGGATTCACGATCTGTTAGGGCACCAACGTGATTACGGGTAAGAACAGATCAACCGGATCCACCCGGGTTTTTCTTTAGCTCGCGTCTGGGTCACCGGGTTGCCCTAACCCGTGTGTATTTGGGCTCCGGATGGGTTTATGACCACTGGGCCGACCTAATTCGTGTTTTAGTTGGGCTTCGGACAAATCTTATAACTACTGGCCCAATCTGTTTCTTTTATTACTGGGCTCAGACAAGTTCTAGCCTGTTTTGGTTATAAAAATTAACTAAATTAAACATATAAATCCTAATCAGATAATTCATTTTAATTTTATAAAAATCATATTAGCTACTGATTTATTTTATAAAATAACTTAAAATCTTATTTTGAGTTTTAAATTCAATTTAAACAAATATTAAGCTATTTTCTTATTTAAATCCTAACTTAGTTACATTTAAACTAATAAATTCTACACAAACTTTATAAAATCTAAATTGAATTCTAAAACTTATTTGAAAGCTTTACTAATTAATTATATAATTCTCATATTAAACACCATAATTAAAAGCTTAGTTTTATAATAAGTTAGAAACTATACTAAGATTTACTTTTCAAAGGATAATAACCGTTATTACACAAATTACCTAAATCTATTAATTTTATAATCAAAAAAATTATTTAATAGATTTAACATGAATAAACAATGTTTATTCAAATAACTTATGTATTAAATTCATTTAGTTAAAATACATATTTTATTATTAAATATGATTTTCTACAAATACTTAATTAACTTAAGTATTATAACATTTATCTAATTACTTATAATTAAGAGATTAATTTCCAAATTTCATATAAATACTTAATAAACATAATCTAACAGAATATCCTTAACATTATCCTATATTTAAATAAGTAATTATTTAAATATAATATTTTCCTATTTTCGATTTGATAACCTAGAACCATTGTTCATTTCAAGTTCCTACGTTTTTACTAGGTGAAACTAGTTTGTGGAACATACTCGACCAACTTTGATATTCTCTAACTGCTCTGGCTTTTACAAGGTGAGTAAACTCACTAACTCCCCTCTTTTTCTAAATAACCTTTTAGGGGCTGAAACA
>WOUH02000001.1:2084355-2097670 GCA_009936405.2 Stevia rebaudiana
CGCCGCATAACGCCGGCCCCGTTTCGGTGTCGCCGGGCGTCGCCGGGCGTCGCCGCCCCCTATGCCGCTCATAACGCGTAGTCTTAGAGGGATCATGAAGGATAAAACTTGATGTTTGCAAGTGAAGAAGATTTTGGAGAAAACGTCTAAACAGCCGGTTAGGATTATGCATAGGCTAACGCGACCGTGTTGAAATTATGTAAAGAGTGCATGAGTTACTCCTAAATGTTTGTAATATTAATTATAATGTTTATCACCTCATTATTGGGAAAAGAAAGAACGAAAGGATTCCTATTTTAAGGGATTTTGAAGATAGATACAATCAAGCAACTAGAAAAACATGATATTCTAAGATCATGGGGTATGCGTCGGGGGGGGGGTGTGGGCGAGCCCCTTTCACCCCCTCCCCCCACCCCAACACACACACACATGATTAGGATGTTTTGGTGGTCAACGTTGCTGGAGCCACGCCGATGTAAGTTGGAGAATATGACCCCTGGGTCATGAGAAGTGCCATCCGACCGTTGCAAAAAAAAAAAATAAATTATTTTCTTTATAATATATCCTACATCTCTACATAAATCACAAACTTACAAAAATATTCCCACCTCTCTACAAAATATTAACCAGCCTCTACCTCAATGGATCCCAATTAACACCCAAACAAACATCCCTGAAACCCAAACCAACGTCCCCAAAACCAAAACCAACTACTAGACCCATCATTTTACAACCCTCAACCGTCATCAACCAAACATGGAGTTATTTTACCACCCGAATACTTGCTGCCGTCCTCAACAACCAGCACAACAACAAATTTATACGTTTGGTGATATTGCTTCGAGTCAACAAGGTTTTGGTGGTATGCACGATTTTCAACCATTTTCAAGTCAACCCAAACCCGAATTGTAGCATCCCCATCTCAACATATTCGAAAGCGGAAGACTTTGTAAACCGAGAGGGGTTGTCACGTTGAGTAATTGGGTCAGAACACAAAACACATGATATAGAATTCATAGACATCACATAGTAGACATCACATAGTAGACATCACGTTGAGTCTTGAAGTTACAAAGTACAAATTGAAGACTTAATAAAAGTGGTTAACAAGTTACACCAAAACATAACAATAATCTTTAATCTCGTACTATATCTTTGCTAACCTTAGTAGCCAGAAAAGGGGTTAGTTTTAAAAGGTTAGCTAAAAGCTGGTGAGTCCGTATGTTTGGCTCGATAAATCAAGATATCATTTTATTATATTATGTCATGCATTACGGAACTACACAAGCGAGTGAATACACCACTGAAGAACACAACCGAACCTTTATGGCAACCATAAGAATGAAAATATACACACGCTATCTGCACTAAGCGGTGGAGGCATGACTATCCACAAACGTGTGGGCGTGCCAACCTGTAGTACTACCGATATTACACCCGGCTCGTAGAGTTAACATAAATATGTAAAAGGGAGAGTACGAAACTTACGGTTGATATTGTCGGACAATATCACAAACCCCAATGAGTGAGTATAGTTGTCTGATACTACTCGGGCCATACAATATTTACGGTCGTGGAGTTCCAAGGATCTTATAGTAATTAATATTATATCATAAACTACTTCACCAATTTAATATTCGTGTTGGTCATTAATGGTTATTAATCACTATAGCAGTTGGACATTTTCTTGGGTTAGGTTAGTGTCTGATTCGTTTCTAGATTCTATATGATACAACCTTATATAATAGTTAAATATTATTATCTTTAGGATATTCTAGCATTAAGACGGCGTGTACCGTGTACGTCTATTATAAAATCCATCTATGTTTTAGAATTTTCAAGTATCACAAATGCATTTGATAGAAAAAACCGTTAATGATAGGTTTTGTAGCACAATTAGATTATAATAATATGTATATAAGAAAGAGAAATACAAATGTCTTAATTTAAAGACATGTACAACCTCTAAGGCATGGTGTACAATTGTTTATTGCATACAATCTTGCTTGTAAAACCTATCCCGCCCAAACCTTTTCAGCGTTGAGTATCCAGACAATCCGTTCAAATTTTGAATTCCCAAATGTTTGCGATAGATATAGAGAGAATGAGAAATAGAGGGAGGCGATGAAGAAGGAGAAATCGGCCATCACCCGATCCATCGTTTGTCGCCCTTACTCCATCGAGGTATTGATAGAGACTGATTCGAGATGGTTAATCTTCCAAGATAATACTCATTGAGTGGGTAAATCTCCAAGAATAATTAGAGCACGAAAGAGATCAATTTGAATTATTTTTCTTCTACCTCTTTTTCATTTCTAAGAGTTGTTTAAATACACCATGCAAACTAAATAAAAGAAACGTGGGATAATGGGAAAACTAAATATAAGACAAAAGCAAATGCAAGTAAATGGTAAACGTGGGCTACATGGAGTGTTCATGGCTTGACTGGTTCAAGCCGGATGATCCATATCAGGTATCCATGATGATCTGCCACTAAGGTTACCTCAAGTGATTATGCGTTAACTTGGGATGAACAACTTTACACGCATCTCCCTAAAGGTATCATCAATTTAATTCCAACTTACAGATCACATGTCGGTTAATTTGGTTCTTATCGTCTCCCCAAATTGAACATGTATCTTAAATCAAACTCATAAATAACTGGTTGGTTAATATCTTCTTTGGTAATGATACAGGTCAAGAGCATGATTCTTTTGTAGTACCGTACTAGATTTTTTTAATTATAAAAAAAAAGTATTATCACAATGGTATTCAAATTAAAGAGAATAAAACGCTTGTTTTTATGGTGAATTTTTTATAAAAAAATAATGTAGTATAAAAAAGTCATTAATGTTTAAAGGAGGTGGGGGGAAGAGTTTAAAAAAGTTAACAAATGAGTTTTTACATGAATGCTCTTTCCTTTTGTTTTTAGCCAAGATCTTCTTCCTATTTGATCCATCCTCCTATTTGATCCGTTTTCAGCAAAAAAAAAAGTGTAACATATGTAACATTTTACAAAAGTGTACATATGTTACATTTTCTGAAATGATCTCAGCCATCCAATCTCAAGATCAACGGTTCAGATAGGGTTTTCTGGGTTTCTCAACTGGACTGAGTTTTCGTTATATCCATCCCGTATATATATATATATATATATATATATTCTATTTTATGATTAGAAAAATCATTTAACTTAACAAAAATAAAATAAAAAAACCTTCATATTGTGATTAATATAAAGAAGAAAACTTAAAGAACAAATCTACCAATTGTTTTGAAAAGGGACCTAACTTTTTTTTAATTCCCTTTGAGTCCTGTTGAATCATTCCTGATGTCACGTAATCTCTCAATATGCAACATCCCACAAATTAATTAATTTTTTCTCTTTCCGTGATCAAATGCAGATTCATTCTAATATACAAACTAATTAAAAATATAAAGTCACTAGGTTTCTTGCTAGTAAGTAGGCTAAAAAATAGAAGGTGAATTGTTCCAATTTGTGTTCTTTTATTTTAAATTGTCTCAACTTGTGTTCTTTTATTTTTTAGTCTTCTTTTCTGTATTATGGTTGTATTTTGCTTCCTCACTCTCTGGCATCTTGCTAGATTCTATTTTGATGAATATGAATAAAAAATCCTTTGTTGTCCAAATACAAAATATTGGATGAATATTACCAATATTTTATCTTACTTTGTCTTCATGTCGAGATTCAAAACTTTCAATTAGAAAACAAAAGTACAAAAAACAAATATACTTCCAAATTTCTACAAATCAAGATTCAAGACCTAGGATGACACAAACCAACAAAATGGAGAACTACCAATACACAACAGAAACCTAAACTTATCAATCAACAACCTGCCTAGCAACAATGAACACCATCTTAAAGATTTAATTATAAAAATAACATGTCCCAATCTTATATATATTGTTTTATTTAATCAAATGATGGTGACATTTTTATATTGCTTTTTCTAGTTATATTAATCTTACTATAATTTATCTAAAGCTACAAAAATTTACAAAAAGGAGCCAACTATCCTCTCAAAACAGAACAAGGTAAATAAATCACACTCCAACACATGTGAAGCTTTTTTTACATCAAATTGTAATTCAAAATGATCAAAAATGCTCAATTTAACACAGTCTTCACTTATAACTAAAGTGATGGGTACAACATACAGTCATTGTCGGGCCCTAATTCTTAAAATCAACATCAATTTAATGGCTATCAAAGGTGGGTGTTTCTTCTATACAGTATTAGAACCCATATAGTTTTTTTTTTTTTTTTTTTTTTTTTTTTGAGAAAACATTAGGCTGATAACGTCATAAAACTAACTGCAGCCATATACGAATTTATCCGATAGCGACTCTGGCAAACCATCTAGTAAACAATCAATTGGAGGTATGGTAAGAGTCTCTTGCACCCCGTAAGCATTCCAACAAAACGGATCATCAACCAACTCGCCTTCAAATGGCAACAGCTCAACCTCTGACATGGTTATGTTGGTGCAAGCAACCGTGTCACTACAAGCAAAATGTATTGGCGGGCTACGCACGTCGTATGTTCCTTTTATGTTTCGGTAAGTTATGTCTCTGACATACACCGCCGAGGTTTGGTTGACGCAGTTTTTGTTTGCGCAATAATATTGGTCTATGATCGCGCAGTTCCTCACATTCTCCATTTGGATGTTCTCAAATGATATCCCTGTCACTGACCCCGCCCCACCCTGCCATGTCTTTATCCTGACACCGTTGTCTGAGTCGTGTATTACTACGTTTCTTACGCTTATGTTTGATACGCACGCCTCTGAGTTGTGGACCCCGAGGCTCCCGATACTGCACCAATCACACATTTCATTGATTAATTTCAACTTTTTTATAATGAAACACACATACAGACCGTCTAATCATAATGTCAAATCTACACCACAACCTACCTCCAGCAGACACAATTTCATATATACCCCTTAAACTTGCAAAACTACATATTTCCTTAAATAATGCTTGAAAATAATTGTAAATTAGGCATTGAAAACTTTTATTTTAAGAAAATTTGTAATTGTGGAAGTTTAAAAGAGAATATACCTAATTCCCCTTTCTCATGTTTGCAATGCTATTTAATCAATCAATCAATAATCAGCCCAAACAATCACACACACGCACCTGATCCCATGGCTTGGCCCACAAGTCACACCCTCTATGTCAACATCTACGCAACCGGGTCCAATTGAAATGCAATCATCACCTAAATAATAACAAAACAAGGACTTATTATAATTATTAAAAAAAATCATAAAATACGATTTTATTTATAAAAGAAAAAAGTAGTGCATATCGGTCATCTATCATCTATCATCTCTAATAAAACAATAAAAATATGACATGTGTAAACCTCCTATTAAACTATATGACGTGACAATCAATGTTAGACAATGTCTTAAAGATTAAGATAATCATTTAAACTTTTAATAAATTATATTTAATAAGTACACATTTATGACACATAAAATTCAATTCATTTTCAAACGTTCATTTTGAAAAACCTCGATTTAAGGTATTTTTAATATCCTAATCCTAAGAGATACATAATAAATGCAGTATACGAGTCAGTACACCATTTGTTTTTTCAAACTTTCTTTTTAAAAACCTTGTAAATTGTACTGTATTTTTTTTTCTTTTTTATAAAAATTAAAAAAAGTACTTAATTTGTTTCTGTTTATTTTTAATTACGTGATAATGTTAATTTTAATGCACATTTGTATAGTACACTGGTCAATAGGCTAGTATTTAAATATATTAAGACCTTACCATTGCCTATCATTGAATTGTATATCCCCACTGACTTTGTATTCTCAATATGGATCCCATCGGTGTTGGGGCTTAGTTTAGGAGAAGAAATAGAGACTTTATCAATGAGTACCCCTTCACACCCGTCAAATTTCACGTGAAACATTGGACTATTTTGGATCCGTAACCGACTCAATGCCAAATTTGAGCTCATAAAGAACCGAATTAACTAACACATACAAACAAATTATATAAGATAAAACTAACATTTAGGTATATGTCAATTTCATAATTAAAGCATCAAAATTGTTATACTTACCGTAGGGCTGTCACATGGTCCTGGTAATGTTGACCCTTTGGGACCCTGAAATCACATTTCTTAAACCGTTAATAAAAAATAATAATAACTTTATTACATAACTAAAAGCCTTCTTTATCGGGGCAAAAGGAGTTATTACCTTATGAGGCTTGCACGGTAGGTCCCACCAATCTTGGCCGTTGCCTTCAATGGTACCGGTTCCGGTTAAAGTCATATTATTAAGTTTATAAAACACAAGCCATTGCTTGGTGCTGTCTTTCTTTGGCCAACAATCCGGTCCAACCGGCGGCGTTAGGATCCCATCTACCTTTTTCACGAACAAACATAAAAAAATATTACATGGAAATCACCAATTTAAACATATTTAACTTTTTTTAACAATATAAGATACATTTTTTTTACTTTCCAAAACAAACTTATCTACCAATTAACCAATCAGAACGCGTCAAAATAGGTAAAGTCGGCAACACCAGAGCCGACACATACCTTGCTAGCAAGCCGATACTCGGTGCCAGCACGTAAAACTATAATTAGATAAAATAAAAATAAAATTAAATTACATTATAGTTTTACGTCATGTCGATCACACGTTAGAAGCCCTATAGCCAACGTGAGCTTAAAGTCGGTATATGTTTTAGTGGTTGTTTGGTATTTTCTTAATGGTTTAAATAAAAAAACCTTAAGTCTGAATAGTTAAGAAGTAATATTTGTTAACCATTCAGACTTAAGCTACATTTTAACCATCAAGATGAACTATTAAGAGTCTACCAAACATCATTTTTTCCGTGTTAACATGTTTATTTTAGCGAATATGAACCATCAGTTAATTAATAAAAATCTTCTTATTTGAAAAAATACTAATAATAACTTACTTGAAACACAAGACCTGGTTTGCAAGGTCCGGAAAAAATGGTGGAAGTTATCATGAAAGTGCAACCAGAGGGTACTAAAATAGTAGCCGCTTCAACCGCACAAGCATCCTTCCAAGCAGCCACAAAAGCAGCGGTGTCGTCCGTAGAACCATCTCCAATGGCACCATAATCCTTGACATCAAAAACACAATCACTTGGGCCGTCTGAACCCGGGTCAACCGGAGGTGAAACCGGGTCGGAAGGGATGGCGGGCGGGTAAGCAGGGGTTTGAGAAATCGGGTTTGGAGCAGAGGAGCCTTTCTTTTGCTTCTTGTGAAAATGAAATCTTGCTTCCACAATGCTTGATAAGACTAGTAGGAAGATAACAAAAATGGTCTTCATAATCATTGGGTATCTTCAACTTTAGATTTCCATAAGAAATGGAAATGGAAATGGAAGTTAAAAGGGGAAAAATGAGAGGATTTGTTGGTGGTCTGGCTTGTAGACAGTGGAGGATGTGATTTATATTAAAGCTTCTCAGAGCAATGAGCTTCATGAGAGTGACACGTGTCTACTCGTAGTTGGTTTGTCTTCCTCTGGCAAATATGGAATATGTGGCTATCTACGCTTTTTACTTTTTCTTTTTCATTATCATTCTTTGTTTTTATTATTCTACATGTTTGATCAACTAACCATCCACATGGTTAAATTTTTGAGCATCCACAACCGGCCATCCGTAAGCCCACGAACGTAAACTAGTCATGTGTGTGTTCGTAGTTACTTAATACTTACAGTCGTGAATCCAAAACTAAACGATTCAGTGAAAGTTAACGACAAATGATGAACCAAGGGTGTCATTTTGGGATGTAGAGTAACTAATGTCTGATGGGTTTGTAAATTGTGATATGAAGCTTGAAGTGCAATAAAATTTAAGCCACGGACACGGAAATTCAAAAGATTTACATCGTCGATCATGAAAATTAAGCCTCTCCGAGTGTGCCTTACAAATCGCCGAAGATGCCTCGCTATTAACATTTTATATATGAGTTATTGAGAATTTGAGATTGTATCTTAATAATCTTATTCTTATGAGCTATTTTTTCTCTTACCTAGAGTCATGAAATTTTAAAAAAATTTAGTTGAAGTTTTGTGTGAAAGGGAAGGCCTCTATCCGTTTGTGGTGTTTGTTTGTTTACAACTTTACGTTGTTAAATGTGATAGAAAGAGGGGTCACATAATAATTTATTCTCATATATCATTCAAACAATTAATGCTCTCCCTTTTTCGATACTCCCCGTGACAAAATTAAAATTAGACTGCTTTCTTTTCTGGAACTTTGTATTTGATTTTAGTTTCCGAGAAGAAGGGAATAGATAGATGCTAGACGTATAAAAAATAGTGTTTACGGAATATTAACCGGTCATTACCCCTCGTCCAGAAATTCAAAGGAGGTAATACAACTCATCAGCTCGCCAGAGCAAGTTATGGCGTTTGAACTATTATTTCTGCCATTGCGATAGGTTCAACCCCGTTCTGATACTCAACGATCATAGTCGAGGTCTGACCAATGCTGATGACTACAATAGAACTCGAATCTGGATCTCCTACGAAGATACCCATGACTAGCCAGTAGTCACTAGGTCACCAATGCGATGGCTTTCAGGAACAATAAATCATATATTTTTAAATATCTCATTATTTACTGTAATACGTACCTCTCACACACTCGGGTGTTGTCGCGTGGAGCTCAGGCCCCGCGTGCTACACTACCCCCATTTCATTTCACCGTACAAAACCATTTCCATAGGCTCGTTGCCCATCTTTCTTTCTTCTTCTGATTGGCCCACGTGTCTAGGAAAATAAATACCATTACGATAAGTGCTTTATTACAACAGTACTTTCAAAATATGTATAGTAAAACCGATGTCGGGACCGAGATATTATTAATTTAGCGAGATATTATTATATTGATAAATTAATAAATCCCTAATTTAAAGAGTTGGCTTATATTCGTGAGCAACTCTCAAATTAATGCATCTACCTTCAAAATTTCTATGTCCGTTCACTTTACCTGCTTGACTGAGTTGTTGCACTATTCAGTTGAAAATAACGAATGTTACGAGGTTCAAAGTATTGAAGAATTTATGGCGGATACGTTCAAAATCCAGTTGATGATGATTCAGCCTTTGGAACCGGTCACTCGAAAAGAAGCATTGCAAGCAGCAACAACTCTTCTCAACTTTTTGTTACAATACGATCATAGAGTGACTCAGCTATTAAGTGTAATGGGGAGAGTTAAATATAAGCTCAATATAAATTTGAAGTTCACAAAAAACAAGTGACTACATATTCATTTTTACTAAACAATCATATAAATTTTGTAATATTTTAGTAATTATTAATTTATTGTTTTGCTTGGACCAACGTATTTACATTAGGATTTCAAAAAAATTATTATCTTATTATTTTATCGATTGGGTTTAATTTTGTACCGATCCCAAGTTGGGACCGAAAAAATTGTCAATTTTATCAAGGTTATTAATTTATCAAGTATTAAATTATAAAGCTTCTAGTGTATATACAGCTGAAATTTTATTTAAGAAATTTGACCCTCGTGTAAAACTAAAAAACAACACTTTATTTTCTTCAAATATTTATTATTTCCTTATACAATATTATTATTTAAAACGAATTACATCATTTATCTTCAATACGAATATTACACATATGCGGTAGTAAACAACTTACAACGTATATTTTTAATATAGCCTCATTATACTCATAATATTAAAGATAATTTTTTTTAATTCATTAATGCATACTATTTAAAAAAAAATATGACGTACAAAGAAATACATAATATTTAAAATTAACTTAAGTGAAAAATTTTTGTTTTCATTTGCATAGTAGTTTTCTCATCAATTAACCACCTTATTCGTATCTTTCATAATTTTAATTGGTACCTTACTGATTATTGCTAAAGTTTGTGAAGGCAATTTATTAAATTTTATAGCTAATCGATTTTATGTGTTTTGAATTTAAAAATTATCAAAAAAGCAGAAACTTTGAGATAAATGTTGATATTAGAGGAGAACTTAATTAATAGGTACAAGAACATTTATAGAATGGAGAAATGTTTATTGGATAAAAAAAAGGAATGAAAACAATTGTGTGGCGTTGATTATTTTTGTGCTGAATATTTTTTTGTCTCGTATTTTTTTTTTGTAATAGATTTTTTATTATTATTTTTTTTTTAACTGAATTTTTTTTTGTACTGAATTATTTTTGTATTGAATATTTTTTTTATTAGATTTGTTTGTGTACTGTTTTTTTTACTAAATATGAACGGTCAACAAATGTTTACTATTTCCTCATATTTTTATGGTTCCCATTTTTTCTATGGTTCCCATTGAACTTTCGATCCCCTTAGAGTTTGTTCCTTATTCTTATCTTTAAAATATAGTCGGAAACATATTTATTTTCTAAATATACTATTTTTAAAAAACCTCTCACAACACGGTCTTTTTATCTATACTTATTAACTTTAATAATATTTTTTACCTATTTTCTCTTTCTTCTTTTACAACCACTAAAAATAAATAAGAAAAACATCTAAGAAATGAAGTGTGAGGCTTTAGTTTATATATAGAGAGAAACATTGTAGTTTTCTCTTAAAATAACCTTTTAGCACATAGATTCTGATGACGTAGCGATTAGTTGTTTTCCCTAAATATACCCTAAGTTTTTAAGATGAGATGTAATTTAGGTATCCCGATGAGGATGCTATGAGCAAGCAAATTATAATATCCTTGTCAAGTAGAATTGTGATTTTAATTATGTTGTGAAAATCAGTTATACAAATGATTAACTAAAAAAGTAGGCTAGCTAACGAGGCGGGGAATATTACCTTTCGGTATGTTCACATTCGAATGATCTTCTATGCTTGTGAATACATGTTTGTATTGTAGCAATAAACGTATTTATATTTATATATAACCCACTGGCTAGCTTGTAATATATTATATATATATTGTATATATGTTTGATGGGATTAGATATATTGTACGTAGTAAGTAACACATAATGGACGGCATGTGGGATCTTGATACAGAAAAGCAAAAAAGGAAACACACACATGACACGTATGGTTTTTATAAAGTGTTCCTCGTGACACTTTGTTGTTGTTTAGTTTATTTCCTTGTGGCTATGAAGACACTTAGTAGGGTCCAATGCATTTGAATAAATCCGATCACGGGTGCTTCTTAGCTATGCCTACACTCTTAAGTATTATTACTTTAAGAAAATATATAAATATAATAATATATACTCCGTAGTAAATACTCGTGTGCCTGCAATTGCCAAAATTAAGGTCAAATACCGGTGAATAAATGCTTTTAAATATATAATTTTTAGAATGGTTCTTATAAGAATGAGTGTCTCATATTCTTAATTCTCTCTAATTCGATTCTTCTATCAACACATTTATTTATCAAGGGACTTGAATTCTTAAGACAAGACACACCTTTATGTCACATTTTGATAGCGTCTGACCACACGTACACCCTCTAATAACAAGTGTACTTAATACTTTGGAGAAGAACAAGATCATAATTTAGCAAAATCCGATACATGTCACATAATTATATATAACCTATAAACATTATATAAAAAAGAAATGTACATAGAAAACTATAGATATACATCGCAGTAATTCAATAGCTAAGATTGCGAGGACATGATAACAATAACTATTAGGAAGTATATATATTAGCCAATGCGTCCGGTTTGAGAAGAGGCAACTTCATGGTCTTCTAATGTAAAGGTATGGTTGTAAAGGTATGGTTCGAGTCTTACTTGTATCATTTTCAGGTAAACAAGATATTTTTCACATCGAGCCTTTAGGCGGTGAGTTTCCTCTGAAATGATAAGTGTGTCATGTCACCAGGGCTATCTGCGTTCGTGTGCATAGGTGGTATTCCGCCAGTGGGTTTATCCAGATAGTTGTGCTTAAATTATTCGTTGACCGTTAAAAAAGAAGTAGATTATGGCTGACTAAACAAAAGACGAATCCATTTATCATTGATAAATTTTTGTTTTAAATCAAATATCATCATAAATTTATTTGTGGATATTTGTTATATAGTTTAATCGTCTATTTTTTTAAAAATATACCACAAATTTTAAGTTTTATTCTCTTAAGTTGTTGCCACTTTTAACAAAGCTTATTTTTTTGAAAAGTTATAATATTGTAGTGTCAATGGTAATAAAACTTTATTCCAAACCAAACTGATTACAAGAGTAGTCATAAGTTTAAATACAAGAACAAGAATTAAGAACACATCCTTAAGTTTGAATATAAGGAAAAAACAAAACAAGATACTTGAAGATAGATGGGTATTAAACCCGGCCAAGCAAGAATGTTTGATGCTTACATGACATGTAGTAATTTCTTGATTTTTCTGACTACGAACTAGAACAAATCAACGCTTTTTTATACAAAAATGGAAACTCGAAGGAAGACACACATGCATTGAGAAGTAGCAGCCATAAATGTCGAATGGTTGGAAGACCTTGAACAACTCGAAGATGATGAAGAATTTAAGAAGCATCAGCTTCTAATATAGCTTGTAGCAACTAGCAACTATGAAGAAGCACTAGAGGGGATCGAGATTTTTGAAAGACTTAGACCAACAAAGGAAAAATCCCATAAGATGAGAATTCTAATAATATGCAAAAACAAAAAACCCAGTAAGTTGAAAGAGAATGACTCATAATTCTAATAGGTAGATTGCAAACATTTTGACAAAAAATGTTACAATGGTTGGCACCACTTATCACAACGTGCATCCAAAATCTTTTATAATTAAAATGAGCATAAGAGGATTCACATTAGCTACTTCATATTTCTTCTTTCGTAGTTTTTTCAATTAAATAATATTTTTTTATATATTTATTATTATTTTTCATTCACCTACAAACACTTTAAAAAAGTAATAATATAACATTATTACCTTATCTCTCTCCTTCAACAAAATCCTCAGTTTCATATTTTCACAAAATATATAGGCGAACAGTAATTTTTTCTCTCTATTTTACTCACAGTCACTTACACTAAACATCAAATTTCAGGAACCACTCTCATAAAAAACACATAATCTACTGTAAATGCTTACATTTGGTCTAAACTCACTCAATGTATTAGGTCGCCTTTTGGATTCTTTTTACAAAGTTGAGGATATATGTTACGTTCAAGTGAGCCTAAGGGGCTGTTTAATAAATCTGACTGAGTATAATCTGACTGAGTCAGAAGCTGACCCAGTTAGAAGTTCTGACTGAGTCTGCATCTGACTGAAAC
>WOUH02000001.1:2112004-2138112 GCA_009936405.2 Stevia rebaudiana
GTTTTACCCAAAATGATGATGTTAAAGAGCATTTATTTTGACCGACGGAACTGATTAATGATAATCGGTCACTAATCAGTGAGGGGAGGATTAGCGATTAATCGGGGATTAATCGGAGGCTAGTCGGGATTTTTACAACCATGGATAAGACAGAGACTTTCTGATGTTGGAATTGTATTTCAATTTTTGTGTTCTTTTTGATCTGTCCATCGATGGTTCTGTCACCATGAATACGTATGTATATACGTATTCTCCTTTGAATCGAGATGCATACAAAAACGTAGATATTTTCAACTACTAAATTGAAATTCTAATACATGGGTCCAATTACTAACTTATTATCTAATTAATAAGCCCAATAGCATTACCCCACTGGCCCACTTAATTAGATTAGTAAGCCCAAACAGACATAGACAGTCTACTATTTACATATTTAAATAAAGAGCTACCAATGTAAAGGTAGTGGTGGCATGATAACATATGTATTAACTGATCATGATAAGATTTAATATCACAGATCAGCACATTTATAGAAAATATAATAGATGCAAAACACGAGGAGATCAAGCACATGTTCTTGTTCGATCATTTAATAAACGAACGAATATAAACGAACTTCCCGTCAAAGATATCTAGCTGTGTGATGGGTCGGCCGGAAGAGTGGATGGGTGGCGGTGAAGGGATAGAGAAAGAGTGAAACTCATCTTGATCTTTGTATTTTTAATTTTTTATGTTTTCTTTTGTTTGTTGGTAAATGTTTTTTTTTTTTTAGCTCAAAGGTATTATTACGGTCATTTTACACAAGATTAACAGAATTAAACAAACAATGTTAGTTGGTTGCAGGAGAATGAGAATAAAATAAACTGTTGGATTAAAAAAATATTATTTTTTTCTAAACTTTTGGACCCATATTTATTTTCATAAAAAAATATCTAAAACCATATTTGTTATTTATTTTTATTTAACTTGGTAGAAAACAAAAAACCTAAATATTTTACCCTAAACTGCTTAACATCAACGACTACCGTCTTCAATCTCTAGCCGGCATCGTCGTTCCATCGTTGTCCGGTCATCCTCGTCATTCGTCCGCCATCTTCGAGTGTCGTCATATTCATCTTCATCATCATCATCATCCATCATTTGATCATCGTCGACTATTTCCTTCACTTTCGGTAAGTTTGGTTTGGTTTGATTCGTCCTTTGTTTTGCAACCTGTGAATCCTGTTAATGTGTTTCGACTTTCAGACCATAATCTAACGCCATCTGACCTTCAATCTTTGTCAAACATGCTCAATTCCTCATAACCCGCTTAGCGGCATGAGCATCAATGTTACTTCCATCAGGGTACAACTAATTTCGGATCGTTTCCTCCAAATTCGACACTTTTCTGTAATCAAACCCAATCAAAACGAGGGGATCGAACCACCAATTCATCAAGACATATTCAAATCAGGTCAGAAATATGGTTCCTTTAGAGTCGGTGATTCCACATGTTACTCCCTCATTGAAAACTTTTCAAAAGCAGGAGACATTACATCGATGGAAACAGTTTTTAATCAAATGAAACATGAAAGAAGAGTGTTTATAGAGGGAAATTTCATTCTAGCATTTAAAGCTTATGGGAAAGTTAAGAAATCGGAAAAAGCTTTGAACTTGTTTCATAAAATGTGGGTTGAATACCAATGCACACCAGGTGTTCGATCATTTAACTCAGTCATGAATGTAGTTATACAACAAGGTTTGTTTCATAAAGCTCTTGATTTCTATACTTGTGTTATCATTCAAGAGAAACGTATTTCACCAAATGTGTTAACATACAATCTGTTAATTAAAGCATTATGCAAATTAGGACTGATTGATAGAGCTATCGAGGCGTTTAGAGAGATGCCGTTTAAAAAATGCAAACCAGATGTGTTTACGTATTGTACATTAATGGATGGATTATGTAAAGAAGACCGAATAAACGAAGCGGTTTGTTTGTTGGATGAGATGCATGTTGAGGGTTGTTATCCAACTTCTGTCACGTTTAATGTTTTAATCAACGGATTATGCAAAAAGGGTGATTTAACACGTGCATCAAACGTTGTTGAAAATATGTTTCTTAAAGGTTGTATCCCGAATGAGGTGACATATAACACACTTATTCATGGACTTTGCCAAAAGGGTAAATTAGACAAAGCGATTAGTCTTGTTGATAGAATGATTAGTAATAAATGCATTCCTAATGATGTTACCTATAGTACAATTATTAATGGATTAGTAAAGCAAAAGCGCGCTGTTGATGGTGCATCGATGTTAATCTCTATAGAAAAAAGAGGACATAAAGCGAATGAATATGTTTATTCAACGCTTATAAACGGGTTTTTCAAAGAGGGAAAACCCGAATTGGCGGTTAAAATTTGGAAAGATATGATAGTTAAGGGATTGAAACCGAATATTGTAGTTTATAGTACTCTTGTAGATGGTTTATGTCGTGAAATGAAACCAGATGAAGCGAAAGATGTTGTAACCGAAATGGAGAAAACGGGTTGTAAACCGAATGCATTTGTATATAGCTCGTTAATGAAGGGTTATTTCAACACGGGAAATACCGAAAAAGCCCTTGATGTTTGGAAAGAAGTTGAATCAAATGATTCTTTGTTGAATGAAGTTTGTTATAGTGTAGTTATTCACGGGTTATGCGGTAACGGGAAACTAAACGAAGCTATCGCGGTTTGGGATAATATGTTATCAAAAGGGTATAAACCGGATGTTATCGCGTACGGTTCAATAACTCATGGGTTATGTAGTAACGGGTTTGTTGAAGAAGGTTTAAAACTTTTTAATCAAATGTCATGTGATGGATTGGGATCGAAACCTGATGTGGTTACTTATAACATACTTTTAAATGGTTTGTGTAACAACGGTTGTGTTTCGCGCGCGATTGATTTATTAAACCGGATGATCGATGATGGGTGTGATCCGGATTTGGTTACGTGTAACGTTTTTTTGAAAAGATTGAAAGAACAAGGACAAAATGGGAATGAATTTCTTGAAGAACTTGTGATTAGACTTTGTAAAAAAGAGAGAATTATTGGTGCTTGTAATATTATTGAAGTGATGCTTCAAAAGTTTGTTGTACCAAAAGCATTGATTTGGGAAATTGTTGTTAAACAGGTTTGTAAACCAAACAAGATTAGATCTGCTATTAACAGATGTTGGAATAATTTATATTGAATTTGTTATTCATTGTTGTAAATAAAACATAGTTGTGTAACTGCATCTACATGTCTTAACACAACTTATGATTCTAATTAAAGTTAAAAAAGACTAGATTTTTTTGGTTTAAAGAAAGTTATACAACTTTTGATTGTTGGTCTGCATAGAAAATTATTAATGCACACAATTTATCAAGAATTTTTTACAAGAATAACCATTTTATTTACTTGGGTATGTATAAAGTGACATAAACTCATTACATGAGTTGAATAAATAATCACAAAACATGCTACTCAAAATTTTATAATGAATATATTCGGCTTATGAAAGGATCTTCAAGAATTCTAAAATCCCAAACTTGCAAACAAAAATTTATGAAAGTATCTGCAAAATAATAAAAATAACACTTTTAGGCTGCACAATAAATAGGAAAATTTAGAAACTGTTAACCGATTAGAGACAACTAGATATCAACCATACATATATTAATTCAAAAACACAACAGTTGAAGACCATTTAAATTCAAGACCAATGCGGATTTAAACCATACATAAAATCCGATGTTAATGCCTCAATATTTTTTTAATTTGCAACCATGTTGGCTATAACTACTATTGTATGGTCCCTATTTTTTGTTATCTAAAACAATACATAAATGTTTTCAGTTTATAATCCAGTTAATAACATTTTATTAACTATAGTTAATCACGTCTTCAACAAACCGTTAGGCAATAATTAGCGGTGCCGTGAAAACTATGATTTCAGCAACTTTTAAGTGAGGTACAAAAATCATCTTGCAAAACAAAACAAGCCATTATTTAAGAATAGTTGGCAATTTTTGAGAACAATGAATAAGGTTTTATTTCAGAAGATGATTATTTGTATCCTCAATTCAAAAATTACCAAAAGATATGAAAGGTTAGTTGTATTCGAGAATACTTTGCAAGTTAAAAGGAAATACATGTACCTCTATTTTATACTTATTATTCCCTAACAAAGTTTCTATCATTTAGGGATGTGGGATCAAAGTATGATAATGGTAAAGTCTATTAGTTATATCTAAAATAAAATTTAAATCGTACAAAATTTCATAAAATTCAAATTTATCTATTAAACTTAAACTTTATATTTATCTATTAACTAAAATATAGGCCTTTAGGTGCGCAATTATATTTTTTGGAGTATCATTGTTCATCTCAAACTCTCAATTGGGATAAAGTAAGTGGTTGTTAGCTTTTCTCTTTTAACCTCAACTTTGAATTTCGTTTTATCTCACCTTCTTCTTAATCTATGGAATTTAGATTAAATCATAATAAATTTTATTTTAAAATATTTTAAATAACAGTTTAGGCTTTAATAAAAAACATTGATTATTAAAATTAATATATTTTATTCATTGTTATATTATTTTTATTAAATAAAAATACATTATATTTATGGTTTACTTTTTTTTAATTTTGTTTTATTCATTCTGTTGTAAATATATTCCTTCAAAAATAATTTTGAAGTATTTTTTTTTTTTCAAATAAAACATAAATAAATTTACGTGTAAAAAAAAACTAATATCACGCCTAGTTATAAACTAAGTATATTATTTGTCCTTCTAAATACATGGGATTTTGATTAAATCAAATTTCTAAATTATCTATTAAACTATTAATCTCTGTTTACCAATTGAAATTTGTAATTTTTTATTGATACAAATTTTGATATCATTTAATTAATCTTCTCGCAATCATCTATTTAAGACATTCCATTGAAATTGGTTTAACTTTATACAAGCTTTTGACTAAATTTAATTGCTTTAATTATTTTTTATAGATTAATGATGTGTACATATATTTTAATTTATATTTTTGTATATGATAACAATAATTTAATTATGTAAATTTGTATAAACATTATAAAACTGCTTAATTTCTATTCATAAACCCATGTAATACACAAGTTATAACTTAGTGTAATTATTTATACTATATGAACGATATATGGGTTTGTTCATGTTTGATGTATGAGCTTAGGCTCATGTTCGTTTATTAAATATGGCCAATCTTAGTTAGAGTCTCGTTAATCTACTATATGTACGTTAAGCAAATTCAGGCAGCTAGATGCTTCCTCTTTTCAACCTAATAACTTATTTTCTTTCAAATAGGGTTCACGAAGAATACTAATCAAGATCAAATACTTATTATAAACTTGAGATTCTAAGTGACAACAATGATTGCATCAACAACATTACATATTGTCTTATTATTTAAACAATATTTGTTTCTATTCTTTATTGTGTTCGGAATGAAGACCGTGCTCATTTTCTAAACTCGACACATGTGGAATTTCATTTCCGTCTCCTGGGCTTGGTCCTGGATTTGTTGGTCTGAAATCTTTCATCTCATACTTCTTGTAATGATTGAACGTGTTATGAGTAGGTTCACCCTGATAATGTTTATTATGAAACTTTGAGACGGGTAAGTTTCCAGACTAAACAATGGGTCTTGGTCCTTGGTTCTTATGACTATAGAACCGAGAAGCGTCAACCGAATAAAGATCTTGCTCATTTCGTAAGCTTGATGTAGGTTGAATTTTATTTCCATCTCCTGGGCTTGGTCCCGGTTCGGTTGGTCTAAAATCTTTCATCTCATACTTCTTATAACGATTGAACGTGTTATGGGCAGGTTCACTCTGGTAATGTTTATTATGAAACTTTGAGACGGGTAAGTTTCCAAACTTAACAATGGCTATTGGTCCTTGGTTCTTATGACTATAGACCCGAGAAGCGTCAACTGAATTAAGATCTTGCTCATTTTGTAAGCTTGACATAGGTGGAATTTTATTTCCGTCTCCTGGGCTTGGTCCTGGTTCAGTTGGTCTAAAATCTTTCGTCTCATACTTCTTATAGTGATTGCTTTATGTTTTCTCATAGAAATAGACACGAGTTGATGTACATGCGAACCAATCATAGACATGGGTATATGTCGCGATGCTTCTATAAAAGAGTGATGATGTTGTAAAAAACTCAAACCAACCAGAAGAATCACGATGGAAGTTCTCATTATGTAAATATTATTTTGATTCTAAGGAACCCAGAGATGTAGTGAATTTATAGGAGACGACGGGTTAATATTTTTAGTTTTTAAAGAAAATTAATTAGAAGGTTGTTTCATAATTCTTAGTTAAGACTTAAGCATTGCTTACAAACGGCTCATTCAATTCCAAGAATTACGTTACCATTTTGCCTTATAATAAAATATTGCCTTAGATAAAAGTTCATTGGGGAACCATAAAAAAAGAAAGAACTGAGGAACACTTGTGGACCGTTGATTTTTTTGTGCTGGATTATTTTTTTTTTGTACTGGATTAATTTTTTTTTTACTGGATTATCTTTTTTGTGCTGGATTATTTTTTTTATGCTGGATTCTTTTTTTTTTAATAAAGATGAACGGGTCCGCAAGTGTTCTCCAGTTCTTCATTTTTTTATGGTTCCCTAATTAACCTTCATCTATTGCCCTATAACATTAGTATGCATCTTTAGTTACAGATAGCAAGGTTTAAATCTAATTAAAAGGGTGTCTCATCATATTCACGTGCATTAAATTTAATTTTTAATCTAAAACATTAGTAAAACATGTATTATTTTTTTGTGTAACTTATAAGTGAATTTCTCGCCCAAAAACAAATTTTACTTTAATAAATGATTTCAAATAATGTCACTTGTCAATACTATAATTTTTTAATTTTTTAATATTTGTTATTTTATCTTAAGTTATAAAATAAATTTAAATTTCACAATCATTTAAATTTGTTATTATATAATTAAGTATTTATCTTATATATTTAAAATATTAAATGACATTTTTTCTCCCTGAGATTTGCAATATTTAACAGTTTCAGTATACTTTTTACCAGAAACCATCTCTAACGTTTAAAGTCCTAACAATCTCATCCATAACATTTCAAGTCTTACAAATTTTCGTCCATAATGTTTCAAGTGTTAACAGTTTTTCAATCTAACGTTTCAAGTTTTAACAATATCATGTTAAGGGTTTATTGATGAATACTGTTAAAACTTAAACCTTATAGATGAAAACTATTAAAAGTTGACTGAGATTGTTAAGCATTGCAAGTTACAGAGACGAAAACCGCAGTTTACTTTATTTAAATTTTACTTTTCTTTAATTTGTATAAATACAAACTAAATTTATAAAATCTATATTTAAAAAGTTTATAATGAATAATTTTAAAACCCAAACCATAATTTAGAGTTATAAAAGTGTCAAATTCATCTTAGTCGATTACTCCTTCTCAATTGATGCTCCTCGCTTTGTTGGTTCCCGGTGTTCACAACATCTTAAGCTTGGGGTTTTGGTGTTTATAAGTTCTAACGGCTCTAACATAAATGAATACAATTATATATTATATGTATATATAGCTAAATTTAAAGAAATTGAAGTTATGATGTGACAATTTTTTTAATTTTTTTTTAATGTTTTTGAATCTTTTTGTTAAGGTGATATTAATGTTTTGATTGTTGGAAATAATATAATCAAAACTCAAAGAACACAAACTTCACGGAATGATAAACTCGTAAAATATAAACTTTATTAATTTTCAATATAGCATGCTCTCTTCTCTTCTCAAACAGACGCATATGACTCAATTTAAATACTACTACTACAACTTGGAAAGCAAGTTATAAAAGACATAAAGAAACTCAAATACTTAACCGACTAAAGACTCAATTAAATAATAATAAACTAATATCTAGATGACACCAAATTAAATTAACCGTAAAGCAAGAGATTAAAACCTATCATTCACCCCCTTAATCCTTGCTTGTTTTTCTCAGATCAATCAAACCGAAAAAACCTCTCATCATCTAGCTCAACCGCCATCACATGAGAGCAGGTTCTCTTTCATTTGCCTCATATAAATTTGCCTCGGCTTTGGGTGGATTTGTGCATTCCCACGCGTAATGACCAAAATTGTTACAACTGTAACATCGAACATCCCTTTTGTCACGCCTTTTAGTGGTCCGATTTTGATCATATCCTTCATGATTTTCGTGGGTACTTTGGTTATCGTCCTCTTGTTGGTTTCTTCCTCGACCCCTACCATAACCTCGTCCTCTTCCACGGCCTCGACCTCGATTGTCTGACCCGCGTCCCCGAGCATTGGACCATCCCTGATCGCTATTTCTTTGGCTATCAGATTCGGTTTTAGCAAACATCAATTTACTTTCTGTTTCAACTAGATCTTCTTGACCCTTAATTCTTTCCTCAAACTAGACGCCCGATGCAATCTTCAAAAGTTAATGAATTAAGATCAACGACTTGCTCTATTGTTGCTACAATCGCGATAAACTGAGGAGGCATCGCGTCAAGAAGCTTTTTCACCATAACCACATCTTCTAAGGTTTTCCCCATGCTATTAAATTTGTTTAAATACCCCGATAGCTTTCCCGTGAAGTCTTCTACGGTCTCACTTTCCTTCATCTTCAAAGCATCAAATTCTCTTTTTAGTGTTTGCAATCGAGCTTGTTGAACTCGGTCCGCACCTAGATATCTCACACGAAGAGATTCCCAAATATCCTTAGCGTTCCTAGTGGTGGCAACTTGCATACGAATATTTTCGGGTAGTGAAGAATAGATGATAGCCCGAGCCATCTTATTCTTCTTTGGATCAACCGCCGCACCGGCTACGGGAACTACCGCCTCACATAACCCTTGAGCATCAAGTATGGCTTCCATCATCACCATCCAAACATTGTAATTTGAACTCGTCAACTTAGGACATGTTAACGAGGATGTCCCGACTTCTCGTTGGTTCACGATGACCTGGTTATTCTGGTTTGCTCCTCCTTCAGCCATGATGCTACAACGGTTTTGTTGTGGTTATTCTCCCCACAAATAACTTTTGAACACTTATTACTAACCATTATTCACCCCAGAAATTAGCTTTCTTAGCAAATCAATCAAACGGTTATTCACCCCGTTGACTTTGCTTCTTAAACCTGCAAATCAGTCGTAGGTTAGACACCCCTCCGACTTTGCCTTGATCGTGGTTAAACGCCCCACGATTACTACGATCCTTGGATCACTTTGGCTCTAGATACCAAATGTTGGAAATAATATAATCAAAACTCAAAGAACACAAACTTCACGGAATGATAAACTCGTAAAATATGAACTTTATTAATTTTCAATATAGCATTCTCTCTTCTCTTCTCAAACAGACGCATATGACTCAATTTAAATACTACTACTACAACTTGGAAAGCAAGTTATAAAAGACATAAAGAAACTCAAATACTTAACCGACTAAAGACTCAATTAAATAATAATAAACTAATATCTAGATGACACCAAATTAAATTAACCGTAAAGCAAGAGATTAAAACCTATCATTGATGAATATTATATTTTTTATTAACAATTGAAAATTTTTTGTTTAGTGTTTGTGAGTCTTTTTATCTGACGCTCTGATTACATTAAACATTACGAGTGTCATACCTCTAACTTTTCATTGAGATGAAATAGATTCAATTTTATTTAGGATATTTAAAATGTGTTTTAAGGACAAGTGTTTTATTTCACCATACAAACCTGAAAAGAATAACATATGTATGCATACGGCATACCATCTCTACTACATTTCTGACAATTTGTCATTTGCGTGATCATTTTCCTGCAATTGCGATTGTGTTGCTTGCTTTCAAGACAACATAGTACCCTGTCAATGTCACAGTCGGAATTCTGTACGTACATTTTTTTTTAAATTGTTATATATTAAAATTTTTAAAATAGTATTCGAACTAATTTTACTCAATGTTTTAAAACCGGTTCACACATCTTGGTGCAGAGCTTTGCCAATCTCTCCCCATCTACGAGCAGAAAACCCGCTCTTTCTCTTCGACACGGACCAAGACGGGAAAGAAGCTACCAATTTGAAAGACCGGTGAGCACCTCAGTCAATATATGAGTTTGTGATCGAATTCATAAGAAGAGGCGTAAAGTCAATATACGGAAAGAGATACACAGAAGAGTGCTATCTCTACTGAAACTAAGACAGTCAAGAAAATGACCTCCGGGCGGCTAAACTGGTTTAACTGGAAAATATCGGTGAATCGGTATTGATTTTTATGTTGATGATAGTGAATTTCAACTTTTAAACGACTGTAAACTTGACACATTCAACACTTAACTGATATAAACCTATTATACGGTATTTTAAAAACTTTGTTGGAAAATTGAGAAGATTTAGATTGTGTTTCGAGTGTCTAGAGGCAAACTTTTTAGGAGTAGATGTGAGAACTTGTCACACCAGTGACCTAGCACGCCATAGTGTCTTTAGTAAGGAGAACCTCTAAAGTTGAGAATGTTAAAAGCTGTAAAATAGTTGTGTCTGGCTTCATAGCTTGTTAGCTTGGTTGCTTCACAATTTGATACTTAAGCTACCGTTTTATTGTTTAGCTCAAACAACAGTTTTGAAAAGTAATTTCATGACAAGACCGAACATATTGGACCATAAACCAGACACAAGATCAAACTAGTTGTGTGTAATTGAATTGTTTTCGTTTGAATTGACGTAACATGAATCAGACAAGATTGGATTTTCTTTGTTCTTTTAAAATACCATTCAATGATATTAAATATTTTGTTTATTTAAGACTTGATAGTTGTTAATACTATAAATCCACATAAAAAAACATATTGTTATATCTTATTTTGACTTCATAATATATAATTTTAAAATAATTTATGATCAAATCAATTGTATCACTAGACCGGTAAAGCAACTGGTTCTACTACCTGTCATGTTACGAATATATAGTTTCTAGTCCATAATCAACCCGATCAATATAAAGATTTAAAAAAAAAAAAAAAAGGATTAGAAATTATGCACGCCGCCAAAAAGTTTGAAATTATATATTAGTTTTAACAAATTTTTTTTAAAAACAGTTAGAAAGGAAACACTCGAATAAACGCAGTCGTACACCCAAAATTGCAGGTTTTGGTGGTCTGCTTGTGCACGCCAATATCCACAGATCATTAATGGGGTTTGTCTATAAGTTCAGATATCTTTCATCAAATAACGTTTAGCTTTCTCTGCACTGGAAATACGAAATCAGGGTATGAAATTGTGCATCCCACTGTTTATTGTTGAAAACATTTTGTTTTTAATTATTCATTTGGGTCTTATTTGCTGATATTATCACTGATTTCATTCCATATCATACAGATTTTGCGTCAATCAAGCTTCATTCGGTCTGCATTGTTGAAAGACTTCACGGTAAATCTTCATTTAAGTTTCATGTTTAAGTCCACTATGATCCTACATCTTGAGTTAGGGTTCGTTGATTTTGATTTGTCTTGTGGGTTTTTTCTGATTTTTCATCCTCTGTTCTCACCATTTCCAAAATTAGTCATGAATTTAGATGTTCATTCGACTGTTCATCATGATTTAGACTAAAGTTAAAAGTTGCAGAAAAAAATCCATGGCGAACGGGAAGAACAGGGTTTCAATGGCGGTTAAAAAGAATCAAATCACAGACTTCGTGACAAAATACAAAGAGTTGGAAAACAACATCAAGAACTTGCTAGCAAAGCCATTATCTGTAATGGCGGAAACTGTTTTCGTCACCGCCATTAATGGCGTCGAAGCTGCTGCTGTTAGTGTGGTTTTTGAAACCATTTCGATCCATCTGTGCTCTGTTCTCCCATTTCCTCAAAATCTTAAGGTTCGATTCATACTCTGTATTTTCATTTATAAAATGGATGCATATTTCTGTTTACAAACTTGTGAAACTGTAATTAGTAAGTTCTTGATGATATGTTGTTGAAAATCGTTTGCTGTTTCTATAGATTGTTCCAGGAAAACGGATGATTAACGCACGTGATTTTGGCTTGTTGGTCGGTGTTGGTAGTGGTTTAAATTATGGGTTGAAGAAAATACGAGGAAAGGATGATGTTCAAGCTAGGTAAATTGCAACTCAGTTTTGTTATTTAAATAATTTATAAATGTTTTATATTTTTGCTTTATAAATAATTAAATATAAATGTCGACTAATAAGTTTTAGGAATTTAAACGAGCCAAGCTTGATCCTAGTCAACCTCAAACCTGACTCGACTCGTTTAGACTCCGAAACTTACTGCCAACATGAGTTATAACTATAATATATTTGTTGGTGTTTTTTTAGTTTGATTTGGCAATCCTCTATGTTACTGCAGAATGATAGCAGGGTTTGGTGCAGGAGTTGTGTTCATGATGTTTAAACGCGAGAATCCTGCGGTCGCGATCACGTATGGTGTTATACTCGCGCTCGCAAAGGCAGGACTCTTTAAGGTGAGATAATGTTGTTAATTTCTTCCATCCTGTATTCTATATAACTTGTTGATATTTATTATTTTGATATGTTTATTTTAAAAACAAAAGTACTCGTTTTGGCTCGACCTATATGCAGGCGTTGGAGAAAAACAAATCATCGCAATAGCGGGGATGAAGGTGGTGATGAAAGAGGGTAGAGATGCAGTTTTTGTCACATGGGAATCAACTTTTGTTACTTGTTAGTTAAAATGACTTATATTTGGTAGATGTTATGTTAAATGAATGATGTTGGATCTATGATTCCCAAGATTCTAAATCTCGTATGCGTAATTACTAAGCTATGATTAACCTTAATACCTATTATAAATCACCGGATGTATATTTTTTTTGAACGACGTTTTGTCTCATGTTTATCCTTTACTTTCGCGGCCTGCAAACAAGGACGACTACCTTCGTCCCCCATCAGAATCATACTCGGGTTAAATCCGGATTCGATCCACCGACCTCCACATTGGAAGGTAGGAGCACAAACCATTGAGCTAAGTTTTCAGAACCACCGGATGTAGTTAAGAATGCGTTTTCATACCGTCGTATGGGGGTTTGAGACAATACTTGAAGTTGTGGGTTTCATTCCTAATCTTGTTTTTGTAATTAATTCTTGTGAATTCTGTAAGAGTTAATTTGTTTTTTTGTCCCCGTGGTTTACTTAAAATTGTCATTTTCATCCAAAATTTGAAATCTTGTCATTTCCGTCCATGTGGTTTTCATTTTGTTGCTATTTTAGTCCACTGAATGAGTAAATTGTGTTAATGTATTGGATTAAAATGGCAAGAAATTAAAAACCACAAGGACGAAAATGGCAAGAAAATGAAAGCATAGGGACAAAAATGGCAAGATTTCAAATTTTAGATGAAAATGAAAATTTTAAGTAAATCACAAGAACCAAAAAAGAATTTAACTCATTTTGAAATAATGTGGATATATGTGCTTATTATTCCGAATTTTATTTAATGAGAGGTTTTGAGCACTATTTGTAAAGTTCGAGTTCGGTTCATTTGGATTGCATGTTGATGTTGTTGAGGCTAAAGCTACCTCACAATAGAAGTTTTCACGGTTGAAGGTGGTTGTGTCGGCTGGTGGTTTAAAAAAATAATAATATAAATACTCATAGCAGAGTAAAATAAAAACCAAATACATTATGAATGCAATATCCATCAGGAAAAAAAGTGATCAAGTCACGAAGTTTCATTTTTTTTTACAAAATTGATAGTTAAGTTTTATGTTTGATGATTTTGATAATTGATTCCTAGAAATAACACTTTGAAGTATAATGTATTAATTTTTTTAGACAAAATACATTATATAAAATTATAACTTGTCTACAATTTTTGGTTATTATTTTGGAATTTTGTGGATGGATGGTATCTCACTTGTTCAATACATGATCATTGTGAGTTGTCATACATACATTTTAACAATTAATAAATCTCAAGAATATGTAAATGGATATATAATATTATCATAACTTGTCTATACGTGACACAGATAATAAAATAATTAAAATGGTGATAAGTTTTTGTAATACTATTAGTTGTATATTTGAACCTAAGATTATAAATAATGTCCTTGTATTATTAATTAACTCTATACAATTATTAAATAAACAACCATTGGATACATATCAAATGTAAAAGTAAAAAAGAAATCTTATGGTCTTAATTCTTGAATCTAATGTCTAAAAATATATTTGTACATTTCAAAATTTCAAGGTTTGTTTTATATGCGAAACTTAAACAACGGTAAAGTTACTGGTTCGAGTATTCGAAACAGTCTCTTATAAAAATGTAAGGTAAGAACATATACGTCAGTATCAAGTTGGCTCAACACTATTCCACTTAAAAAATAAAAAGAAATGAAATAAAAGAAAAGAGGCAAAAGTTTTTAACTTTTTTTTTCTTTTCGATTTGTAAAAAAATGAATGAAAAGTTTTTCCTCCTTTTCAGTTTTTTTTTTTTTCTCTCTCTTTTCGTTTCTTTTCCTTCATTAAGTAAACTCATAAGAATTGTGCATGAGAGCTTGGGTTTTCTGTTTTATTTGAATTAAAATATCTAAAACATATATTAATTTTTTATTTTATTGTATTTTGTTTTGGCCAGCGAAGTGTCCACAATAGTCAATGCTCAATAACCTTGTTCCAATTCAAAACTCATCACTTCATCCCCACCACCATCACAATTTTCCGGTAAAATTCCCGATTCAGGTCTTCAATTTCCCCAATTGTGTATATGATCAATAATTCGATCAGTTCTTGATGGGAAAAGGCGGCGGGTGTTTCCCCAGCAAAAACAAAGCACCATCAGTCGTTGAATCGGATCCAGATCCTGCTCAAATTCCGGTAACAAACGAAGTTCATTCAATTCCGATCGAACAAGTTCCACCGCCGATTGATTTAAGGAAATCGAGAATTTTCATAGTTTTTTACTCGATGTACGGGCATGTTGAGAGTCTCGCGAGGAATATTAAGAAAGGGGTAGAGGAAATTGACGGAGTTGAAGGTGTTTTGTTTCGGGTTCCTGAAACATTATCGCCGGAGACTTTGTCGGCGATGCAGGCTCCGGTGAGAGGTGATGATATACCGGAGATTTCACCGGAGGAATTGGTGGAGGCTGATGGTTTGTTGTTTGGGTTTCCGACGAGGTTCGGGTGTATGTCGGCGCAAATGAAAGCATTTTTTGATTCTACCGGCGGGTTGTGGACGGAGCAGAAGCTCGCCGGAGTACCGGCCGGATTTTTCGTCAGCTCCGGCACGCAAGGAGGCGGCCAAGAAACCACCGCGTAAGTTAGCTTCTTGGATCCTTGGTTACGCTTTTATGCTTAGAAACTAGAAAGTGGTGTGTTTATTTACAAATTGATTCTTTTTATGAAATATAGTTTTAGTTTCTAGCAATCGTAAAGATACATTCTTTAATACTATTAAATACACACCGCTATGGTGTTTAAGCCTTTTGGTAACGTTGGTTTAGTACTTTAGTTAGTTAAATTTATTCTTCTGATTTCTATAATTAATTATTTGTAATAAGTACTTTATCTTTTTATTGTATTGAATATTTATTTAATGATCGAATTGAATTTAGTGACATATATCTTCATATCCGAGTGAACTCACCCGTTTCTTTAAATACTTTTTTTAACGACAGAATTGACTAAATGACATATATCTTTATACCTGAAATCACCCGTCCCTTAGGATGAAACCCGTATACATTGTAAAACATTTTACCAACCCCTATGCCCGAGTTTTGAACCCATAACTTCACTCAGCCTAAGCCTTATGAGAATCATAATATGTCATTAAACTATAAGCTCGTTTCACATGTTGATTTTGTGTGGAGTGTATATTCTTTTTACTCCTATCTCGTATTAAAAAATAATAAATCTAAATAATTAAGCATCCATGATAAATCTTATGTTGAACTTGCATCTAATTGTGTACCTAATAATTTTTTTTAGTATTATCTTATTACAATTACTTCATAGGCTTAATCATCTCTTGAAAATTCTTACTAAATCATTTGCAATAATTTTTTTAACTTGGACCGGTTCTTGTGGTCGTAGATGGACGGCAATCACACAATTAGCACATCACGGGATGCTATATGTTCCAATCGGATATACTTTTGGGGCTGGAATGTTCAAAATGAACTCGATTCGAGGTGGTTCGCCGTATGGCGCTGGTGTATTTTCAGGCGACGGGACCAGAGAACCTAGTGAAAAAGAACTTGAACTCGCGCAACATCAAGGTAGATACATGGCTATGATCGTCAAAAGGTTCAGTCTCCCTCAAAGCATCGAATAAAAGGTTAATATGGAAAATGTACATCTTTTAGGACATAAGATACAAGTTATTTATTAAAACGATTATTCAGTTATAGTTTTGGTAAAATGGGTTAGTGAGATAAAAGCCCTTTTAATTTCTATTATTTGTCACCCAATTTATTCATTGTATGCGTGTTGATAAGTACATTATCTTAAATACAAGAGTGCGATGTTGTATTTTTATGTTTTCTCTGTAATTAGTATTAAATTAGGTTTTTGCAAACTTGTGTCAGATGGTTTGCACGCTATGTTTCACGTTTAGTGTGTCGTGTAATATAAGATTGAAACAACTAATAGCGTTAGTTAAAATAGTAAAGGGAAAATTTATAACAATTACCATAAACGCAATAAAAGTTAATAGAAAAACCATTTAAAAATATAAAAAATACTTTTTCAAAACTTATATTGTAATACAATTATTAATTGTCACGTTAGCACCAATGTATTAGTTCGACACATCTAAATGCTATATCATGAAATGATGCATGTCAATAAGAAGATGACCCCTTAATTGTAGAACATGCCACATGCTGCTAAACAACTCATTATAAATCCGAACAGACGCATCATAATTACTATAAAGGATAACAAATTACAATAAAATAGGAAACAAACAAGTAACAAGCTGCGCCGGCACCTCTTATTTTTCTCCCTTAAATTAGCTAATAAACAATAGTAAATGAAAATGTTTTGTTGATCAGTAACAATCACCTTTTCAAGGTTTAAATTATTATAAAGATAAGTCTTAACCATAAAACATCAAGTATATATTAATGAGATGTAGTTTTAGAATAGTATTCACATAATACACATTATGTGTCTTTTAACTATTAGTCGTCGGAGTGTTACATCTTAAATGACATTTTATATTCTATAAATAATACATGCTTTATATGTTTTTATGATAGCCGGTGATGATAAGTGACACCAATAGTGTCAATAGTTCAGAGATTGTTACATTAAAAATAGTAACTTCAGTGGACGATTATGGAACAAGTGTATAGCTCTGCCCATTAAATGCTTTTCTAATTTTATTGTTTTTTAACAACAAATATTATTTTATTGTTAATTACACGATTTATCACCTAAATCATTAATGTCAGGTTCTGAACCATGTTCCTTCGCTTAACAAAACCCCTATCAAAAGGAGCTTGCCAAATAACAATTTTTTAAATATCCTTAGTAACATATGCATTATGCGTAGAGAACCGATAAACTAACATAAAACGAATAACGCGTTGTAAATTTTCGCCGACGCATCATGCGAATTTCTTACTGTTTTATATGAATTTAAATAGGCCTTTAAATATATGAAAGATATATTAGATTTTTTTATTTTATTTAGTTTTCGCCAGCGAAGTGATAGTCAATGGTCAATAACCTTATTCCAATTCAAAACTCACCACTCACCACTCATGGCTTCATCCCCACCGCCATCACAATTTTCCGGTAAAATTCCCGATTCACGTCTTCAATTTCCCCAATTGTGTGTATGATCAATAATTCGATCAGTTCTTGATGGGAAAAGGAGGCGGGCGTTTCACCAGCAAAAACAATGCACCATCAGTCGTCGAATCGGATGCAGATCCTGCTCAAATTCCGGTAACAAACGACAATCATTCAATTCCGATCGAACAAGTTCCACTGCCGATTGAATTCAGGAAATCGAGAATTTTCATTGTGTTTTACTCGAGGCACGGGCATGTTGAGAATCTTGCGAGGAATATTAAGAAAGGGGTAGAGGAAATTGACGGAGTTGAAGGTGTTTTATTTCGGGTTCCTGAAACGTTATTGCCGGAGACTTTGTCGGCGGTGCAGGTGTTGGGAATTTATGGTGATTACACGAGTTTTCATAAAACTAGTTTGCTAAGATTTTAACAATTTACAGTTTAATTATTAAAACGCAGCGGAATATATAATAGTTTAATCAGCAGTTTATTCTCATTCAAGATCAGAGTTACAAACATACAAATACAGATCTAATTAATTTATACTACTGATGAGAATAAATTATACCACGGTTATGACAACCGGTTGAGACACCGTAGAATAACAAACGATTGCTAGACGGTACACGAACGGAACTAGGAACCGGGGCAGTGAACCGCGATTGCCTTGGCTTTGATTGGGGTTGGAGGTTTTCTTCTGTTGGTGGTGCTCGACAAAAAATGAAAACCAAAAACAAATTATTGGTCTTCCTTTATTTCGATGATAGCAGCACGAACGAAAAACCAATAGTGAATTTCTCACTTTTCTTTCTTAACCTTGTTGACGGCAGCAAGGAAGTAGATCAAAAGAATTAGGTTAATTCTTTACTTTCAACATAATCTTCTTATATATAATATTCCTTCCCAATCTCTTTATATATTTTAAGTAGATCCTTATCTAATTAAAAAATATGAAACCGTCTTAATTAATAAATAATAATTTATAACTACTTATAAATTATAAATCGTTCACGTTTTTATTAATTGTTACCTACGGTGTAACTCTCACGGGTCCACTCATATTAGTTACGATAAATTAATCGTGTCCGTACATTAAATCCAACAGCAGGTTCCGGTGAAAAGTGATGATATACCAGAGATTTCACCGAAGGAATTGATGGAGGCTGATGGTTTGTTGTTTGGATTTCTGACGAGGTTCGGATGTATGTCGGCGCAAATGAAGGCGTTTTTTGATTCTACCGACGGATTGTGGAGGGAGCAAAAGCTCGCCGGAGTACCGGCCGGATTTTTCGTTAGCTCCGGCACGCAAGGAGGCGGTCGAGAAACCACCGCGTACGACAGCTTAAATGATCCCTTGGTTACGCTTTTATGCTTAGAAAATGGTGCGTTTATTTACAAAATGATTTTTTTACTTTGTGATTTATTGTTTTAGTTTTTAACAAACGTAATGATACATTAATACTATTAAATCTACACCACTATTCTGTAAAAGCATTTTGGTAATGTTGGTTTGGTTAGTTTAATTCATCTTTCTCATCAAGAGGAATTTGTCTCAATGGTACCCTGGGTATTTCTCAAATAAGATGTCTCAGAAAGTAGGTTTTTTCACAAAGTGGGTTTCCTCCTGCATTGGTGTGGTGTGGTTGTCACGCTTTCAGCTATTCGTTGGGTGGAAGACTGATCTGTTCGTCATGGTGAGGCCGTGTATTGTGTGTCATATAAGTATGCTTAAATGGTGTATTATTGATTGATCTTAGTGTTATTTTTGCATACAAATCGCTACCTTGTGTGACTTATTTGTGTAGGGAAATGATCTTAAATGCATCATAAAAGACGAGTTTAAAGATTGGAAGTAAAAGCACAAGGACCGGACAAGACAATGAAAAAGAGGAGAAAAATCTGGACCGCCGCACCAGACCGACGCACCAGGGGGCGCAATACAGAACATAGTGGCGTTTTTGTCACTTGGCGCCGCACTAGGCGCCGCACCCGATCACATGACCGCCACACTAGGCGCCAGGAGCAGTTTTGGGCGGTTTCTAAGTGGTTTTCACGAGTTTTAAGTGGTTTCTTAGCCATTTTTTAGATTTTTCGGCCCTAGAGAGTTCTCAAGGTGGACGAAGTTCTAAAGTGACAAAGACAAGTCTCTTCATCTTATTTCATCATTCACTTCCCGAAAACATCAAATTGAAGTTGTAATCATGAACATGTGTGGCTAATTTCACCCGTGGTCATCACCAGGTGTTGGATTTGGGTTAGTAGACATATTTTGTTTGGTTTTCTTGTTACTAGACATGAATGATGCTTGTTTGTTGGTTTTTAACTACATTCTATGTTGATTTAATGTGTTTGGTATGCAATTGTGTTATGAAAGACATATGCATCTACTTTGATATAATGTTAGTCAATCATCGGTCTTGAATCGTTAATCATCTAATGTTGTGTTAAGGTATATTCGTGTGTTGGTTGTTGTGATGGTATCATCTCGCATAGGTCCGTTATCGGTTTGATCATATGTATGTTAGGTTTCTTAGTCTCACAATTATCCATACTTTTGTATGTTAAACAAGGCTATGTCTATGTAGTCACTAGTTTCATGAGCTATCCAAATCATATGTAGTGCTTCCTATTCCAAACCTTGGTGATGATTGTTTTTTAATCTTATTGTTTAATCACTCTAGTTGTTTAATATCAATCAATCGATCCAAAGATCAATTTTACATTATGTCAACATTTGCGATCAGTTTAACTTTATCACTAACCACTAACTCTTCGTGGTTCGACACCCTATTTGTCATATATAATTAAGGTAATTAGGAACGAATAACTCTTTATTTTTTATCTGCACTTCGACATCGATCACAAGTGTCCTCGCGTGGTTGGTCTGGTTCAGCGCAAACGTTAAAACTTGTTTTCGTATTTCCCACTTTGTTCAAACTTCGTCTCACGCACGGTTTCTTCTTATGTTCACGATTTTCCGTTTCCTGTCTAACCCCATTAAGTTTATCACCTGAAGTGTTACTGAATTTTGGCACATAGAACGACAATTGATTCGCGCACAACTTTGATGTCGATTGTTGTTTTCTTGTTCTGTTTCCACACATGCTCACAATTACCTTATATCTATGTTATAAACACCCATCCTATGCTTAACCTACGTTAACTTATGTCGGTGTGTTTATCAAGGTATAATGGGTTTTCCTTTTATCGATAACCTTACCGCTATAATCATTTAAAGCACCTGGGTCATGCCTTATCTGAAACATGGTGTTACACTTAACGTAGAAAAAATTGGATGGGAAGTAAGTGGTGGGTCCAATGTATAATTGATTGCTTCATTTGTTTTAGTTTAATCTTAAGGGCATTTTTGTCATTTACATAGACTTAAAGGAAAAAGCAAAAAAGTTAACCTTCGTCTAACTCTGGGACCTCTCATGTTAGCCGTTGTTATACTGTTGGACATATTATGTAGTTTTTTTAAGTTGGGGACCAAATCCATAAAATGAGAAAACCACAGGGACCTTTCATGTAATTCACTCTAAGATATAAAAATATATTTATTTTGTAGGTAAAACGTATATGATTAGAACATCCCTTAAAGTAGAGTGACATAATTAGAACAAACCAAAGGGGCTTTGCCCTGGTGGTATCACACTATCATCATGGCTTTCCAAATGGAAGGTCTGGGGTTCGAAACCTTTCCAAGGCAAAAAATAGGGCCGAGAAAGGTCATGAGGTTTTTTAATTGGTTTCCTCCTGTGGTGGGGCATACTTGGTAATAGGTGTTGCCAATATGCACCGGGTTTACTTGGCTTGGGAAGATCCTAGAATTAGGTGTTACTGTTCAAAAAAAAAAAAAAAAAATTAAGTATGAATGACCTAATTAATAGAAAAAAAATTGAGTCACTTAATTGGAACAAGCTCAAAGTTTGTTACATTTTTATGACCTTTTCCCTAATATAATTCTTAAGTTTTCAATTTACAAGTTCAAAAGTCTAGAAATATATGCATTTTATAAATCTGGCATTCAGATAAACAAATAAATATATGATTCTTGATAGAGAAAATTACTTTAATTACAAAATATTGGTTTTTAATGACTATATTATTCTAATTTATTCAATCGTAAATCTCCATCATGTTTCAAGTAAGATTAGAATCAAACACACTTGAGTAAATGACATACAACTTCACCACTATGTCAAGCTATGGTTGTGATTCAAAGGTTAAGTAAACTAATAAAGGAAGTTTATACAGGAAGCATAGGAGTCAAAAGAATTTAACTTATGAAGATGGAAGGCGATCAACCGGTCATTCCTCATCCCAAATTAAATTGAACCCTAGTCATTTTCAGGATCGAACCCTCGTCACTTTTGGACAAAGGGGACACAATACCGCCAGGCTAAACACCTTTTGGAACTTAATCACTTTGGTTGACTCAATTAACAAATGTTTACTCAAGATTACAGATACATACTATTTTTTATATTTTTTTTACAGCACATAGACATAATTAACTAGTTTGACTTTATGCTTTGAGCACTTTATATTTCATATTCTTAATTCGGGCTGGATTTGACACGGTTAATTAAGCCATCTTTAAATCAGTTTATTGAAAAACCTCTATAGCATATCGAAGACAGTAAAGTCAACACAGTATTTTAAATAGTTAGATAGAAGAGTAACAAACCAGAAGTGATCAAACTAAATAAAGCAACTTGGTAGAGGTACCATATAACTTGATCTCAGTAATCTTTTGTATAATTATTTAATCCACGGTACAATTTATTAAAAAAATATTGTGCAGGTTCAATGAAGTTTTAGGTTTTTATTATTGTGTTTTTACCTATTGTGTTTTGTGAGAAAGGTTGGAGAACCATAAAAAAAAGGGTAACCAGGGAACACTTGTGGGTCGTAGAATTTTTTTGTACTGGATTATTTTTTTTGTACTGTATTATTTTTTTTGTACTAAATTATCTTTTTTATACTGGATTATCTTTTTTGTACTAGATTAATTTTTTTATACTAGATTAATTTTTTTGTATTGGGTTATTTTTTTTTTTGTGCTGGATTTTTTTTACCACTTATGAACAGTCCACAAGTGCTCTTTAGTTCCCTTTTTTTTATGGTTCCTCAATGAATCCTGTGTTTTATAACTTGGACAAAGCACTTAAGAGAAAAGATGTTAATTAGCTGACATCTGCTCCATAGGCCAACCATTTTATGTAGGCAAAAGTAATTAAAGCGAAACGATACCCATGATTTCTAGTAAGGTAGAGGTCATGGGTTTAAAACTTGGCCGGGTTCGATCAAAGGGATTTTACGTGCTAGGCAGGTTTCCTCTTGAGCAGCCTATTATTCGAATCTCGCCAACACACACACTTTTGCTTGTGGTCATGTGTTGACAACGGTTTATGCTCGCAGCGTGTGAGATTCAATTCGAGTAGTGGGCTATGATGAGGCATGCCAATGGACCCAATTTTCCTATTATAAAATAAATTAATTAAAGCACACATATAATTTTCAAAGTGAAGTATATATCAAAATACTTAATTAGATAGGTAAACCGCATGATTATCAGTGTAATAAGTAAAAAGATCTTTAACATCGATTATGTTACAGGATATGAACCACGATAATCCGTTACAGGAGATAAATATAGTCAACAATGTGATACGTACACATTGTGAGGATTCCTTCTCCACATGCATAATTACAACACCATGTTGGCTAATGGCTATGCATTCCATTGATTTTACCTTTTTAGTGTCTCTCTAATAAGGTTATATGTAGTCGAGGCTGGTCAATGTTTAATATTAATTATAGATATCGTATGTCTTGGTACGGTCCAGCCCACTACTACAACTGAGGCCCATGACGATGTTGATCCAGTGACCCAGCCGGCAAGGCCCAAGATACAATTATGAAACCTAAGAAGCCGGTATGAGTCTCGAAGTGGAGAACCAAGAAACTTTTTTATGGTGGTTTCTATTGCCAAAATATTAATTTTTCCTGTTCGGGTGATCAGTTGGGTCGGATTCAAAAAGTTAAATGATACATACGTTAGATGCACAAAAAATAGAAGCTAATAAAAATTAAATTTGTTAAAAACATAAGTTGAATAAAAACAAAAGCAAAAAAATACGTTGTTAAACAATGAATTAAAAACTAATGTTAATATCAAAATACGAAACATGCATTTTGGTAAATCGTTTTATGCAATACCCCATTAATGTCATTAAAGTGGTTTTTACCAATGCATTTATATATATATATATATATTTTTGAAAGCAAATAGCGTGGCCACCCGGTCTCGTTCTGGCAAACAAATCAGCCTTTCGCCCAACAAAATCGCTAAAAGTGTGACGACCCTGCCCCATCAATTCAGAAGGAAACCCACTTTGTGAGAAAACTCCCTGACTTACTCAAGAACATTTTTTTTTTTGCTCCGAGTGACACTGCAACCTGTGACCTCCCACTTAGGAAGTACCCAAAGTACCATTGGGACATATGCCCCTAGTCAATGCATTTATACTTATAATTACTTTTAGTTAAAACATTTTTACATTTTTTTTTGTTGAACGGCTAAAAAAATTTTATAAAATAAAAAATAAAAAAATAAGCGCCACTAACAAGGACTAGAAGACGAAAACGCCAAAGTTACAAAGAATTTTTTGGAATAATATAAAAATTACACCAATGCTCCCAATCTAAATTATGCAATTTTGTCCGGTGTTTTTTCAGAGATATCTCGGTCGCTTTATATCTTTGAATATGGTTGATATGGTCTGCCTTATCCCATTAAGCACAAATTGTTCCTTGTATTCCAAATGCTCCAACAACTCGCAAGGATAACGCATGAATTAATTCACATTTGATATTTCCAACTTCAATCAAATTATGTGCAGTTAGTAAATCTTTAACCTCGAAAATTGATAATGGAGGAATTTTGCACCACTGTGAAACTAGTTGCCATATTGATGATGCCATCCAACAATCAGTTAATAGATGTAATGCAGATTCATCAACTTCATTACACAACGGGTAGCTCGTGGACTCCATAGAAATTCTTCTTCGGGCTAGGGCGAGCCTTGTTGAAATTCTTCCCAATACCGCCCTCCAAACAAATATGTTTACTTTCATTGGCACCCACTTACTCTAATGAAGGATGAAATCACTTTGAATTTTCCAAGATGAAGATAAAACGGTTTTTGAGATTTTTTACTGAGAACTTACCATCCCCTGGGCCAAGCCATACCCACTTATCCAGTTCGTCATTGAGAATAACTAGGTTAAGAAGTATGGAGCACTCATTCAATTCATCTAGCTCCTGTCCCTCTATAAGACCCCTAGACCATCTCCAAGATATCTAGAGCATACCCTCCTCGAGTTGAAGCGGTCCTTAACTAAACACCACTTATCTGTTTCCAACTTGAAAAATGAGGGGAAGCGGTAACAAAGTGGTATTTCTCCTAACCATATATCGGACCAAAAACTCAAAGAGCTTCCGCTCCAAGAACTCCTTTGGAGAGTAATTTAATATTTATCCCAACTTTGTGTAACTCCACATCCAATTTTGAAACATTCTTCCAGTCTCCGGTGATTGCTTGTTTACAAGGGATGTCACCACCTATCTTTACCGAGTTGTGGATGCCTTCTACAACTAACCTCCATAAACTCGTTGGTTCAGTCTTGAAGCGCCACCACCATTTAGCTAGAAGGCAAAGGTTAAAATCTTTTAAAGAGCCAATCCCTACACCGCCCTCTTCTTTTCGTAAGGTGGTTGTCTCCTATCCAACCCAGTGAATTTTTTTTTTCAGTCGAGTCGCCTCACAAGAAGGGTTCTTTCCAGTTTATCTAACACACCAACTGGAGCTTTGTACAAAGAGAAGTAGTATATTGGTAAGGTATTTGGTACTGCCTTAATTAATGTTATTCTTCCTTCAATTGACAGGTTTCTCTCTTTCCATATTAAAATCCTTTTTTGGAAAACCTCAATAATAGGCTACAAGTACCTCCACAGGTTCATATTGGCTCCTACAATAATTTGCACAGATTCATATTGGCTTCTAAGACCATGTGTAGTGGTCACCATTCCCAAATCCTTCCCCTTCCAAATTTTCTGCCACATCATCACCCCTCCCAAATCCTTCAAACCCCACAATGGTCACTCCTCCCAAATCCTTCTCCCAATGTGTCACATCATCACCACCCATCATTTAATTAAAATATTTTAAATAAACTAAACTATAAATAAATAATAAA
>WOUH02000001.1:2146500-2158541 GCA_009936405.2 Stevia rebaudiana
TTGCTCACCGCCGGCACACCTAGTCTCCCTTCCTCTCACTAAAACGACCACCACCAGATGCTCAAATCGCAACCGAAATCGGCGATGAAGATGAAGGTTAGGATGGAGATCGGTGGGGAAGAAGAGAGAAGAAGGGTAAGATCATGAAGACGAAGGGTAAGATAGGTGGAGATCGTGAAATAGCTTCGGTGTGGAGGATGAGGATTAGAACGACGATCGCCTTTATAAACCTAGAATATATTTGTTACTGTTCACACCGACATTGGTTTTTGTATATATATATAATATTGCTTTTTTTTGTTAAAAGTGCTTATTTATTTATAACTTTTCAAAATGGAGTTTTTATTACAAGTGTTTGGATTAGTTTTTATGGTGTGAAAGTTAATAAGTTAGTAAGTTAATTTTAAAAAGTATTCAGCCTAGCTTATTCATGTAAAATAAACAAAATTAATATTATTAGCAGGAATTATTTTAAGATTATGAGTGGCGGTGGCTGGCGGCGATGACGTTGAGTGATGGTGGTGGTGGCTGATGGTGCCAGGTAGCGGTGGTGGGTGATGGCGGTAGTGGGTGGCGGTGATGGCGATGATTATAAGTTTATCAAACACCATTTTTGCCTTATTGATTTTAAAAAATATATAAACTAATAAGTAATTTTCAAAGTAACTAAACTAGATTACAACAACCTTAGAGCATTCATATTTGTTTCTCTATAATTTATGTGAGTAAAATCTTTATATAATTGAGATAGTATAATAGTGGTTCTGTGAAGCTGGTAAATATAGAGAAACATTATTCATTCAAGTAAATTAGAAAGAGAAAATAGTGATAAAGGTATAAAATTAAAAGGTATTATTTAATTAAATTGAAAGAGAATAATTATAATGATTTTTAACCAAATATATAAATAAAGAAGAAGTATTGATATTACAGTTTATTTATTTACAAAAGATAGATAAAAATAAAATAAGGTAGGTAACTTCCTGCTGTTTTCGAGTTGTATAGTTTCTGAAGCATCACGTACCACCTTCGCTGCACGATCTGATTGTTGAAATCAGATCAGATCCCACAGACTCGACCGACAAATACTTCGCCCACAAGCAAAATTCTCTGAAAATCTCCGGCAATAATGGCATCATCTTCACCGGCGATCCTCCCCATCTCCAACCCGCAGACACTTTCCTCCTCTGGCGGTGAGTCACAGGCCCCTGTGGCCACCCCTGCCTTCCGTGCTTTCGTCAACCACATCTCCGAAACCGTCCGATCCGGCCTCTCCAGCCGCCGTCCATGGTCTGAACTCCTCGACCGCTCCGCCTTCTCCAAGCCTGACTCCATCACCGACGCTGCAGCCCGGATCCGCAAAAACTACTCCTACTTCCGTGTGAACTATATCACCGTCATCGCCGCCGTCCTCGGCTTCTCGCTCCTCACCAACCCTTTCTCTCTGATCATCCTCCTGGGGCTTCTCGCTGCCTGGCTGTTCCTCTACCTGTTCCGTCCTTCCGATCCGCCGCTGGTGATCATGGGCCGTACCTTTTCAGATCGTGAAACCCTAGGCCTGCTGATTGTTTCCAGCATCGTGGTGGTATTCCTTACAAGCGTTGGATCCGTGTTGATCTCCGCCTTGCTTCTCGGAACGGCGGTTGTTTCTGCCCATGGTGCTTTCAGGACTCCGGAGGATCTGTTCCTTGATGAGCAAGAGCCTGGTGCTTCCACCGGATTCCTCTCCTTCCTTAGCGGCGCCGCCTCTAATGCTGCTGCTTCCGCCGTCCCAGCGGTTGCTGCTGCCCGTGTTTAAAGATCTATGTGAATGACTTGGTATGTGTTTTCTGTTTTATGAATGAATTTGTTTATCTATATTGGATTGATTTGTTTTGACGTTTTGATTACTTGCATGTATGATTGAACTAGATACAGATATTAGTATGAGTTTAAAGAAGCTATCATTGTTATGTTGAAACTTCAAACACAAATACAAATACATTATAAACATAATGCCTTTGGTTCTGTTGAATTGATTAGTCAGGTATTGCTTTAGAGAAGCATGACATTCGGCTTCTAGTCCTCAGAACCTCACTTGGCACACATTGGAGCTTTAACCCCAAATATTTACATGATTTAGCAATTCAGTTACCTGCATCAATAATTATTTTCATGCTTACTTTCTAGAAAATTGAATTGATGGCATCAATGAAAGTAAATAATATTGTTCAAGGAGTTGTTGCGAATTGAAGATCTATCAGAGTAATCAAAGAATAAGATCAATATTTAGATGTTTTAATTAAAACTACATTGTTTAGGTAGGTTTCACATCAAAGTTTAGATGCCATCAATTCAATTTACTTTTTCCCCGATGTTGATACATCAATTAAAATGCTGCAATTGGTGTGGTGCCATAGACCATGACTAATCGGCTTATGAGTGAATTCCAAAGCCAAAGTTCAGCCCCTGTAACTTCTATTGTTAATTCCACTTTTCTTAAAAAGCATTCCTGACTATCCAATATAAGTTTTCTATAAAACAAACACCTTTTTGTTTGGCACAAATCCATAAAAGGTTATGGCACTCAAAAATTATATAAATTTTTTTGCTACTTTAATTTATGAGGTTATTGAGAAAATTGAATCAAATAATTTTAATTCTAATTTAATTGTTCAACTAAAAGGTAATGTTTTTATATTCAACTTACTAGGTGACTTTTTTTTAGTACATGTTTTTTATTCAAGCTAAGGTGATAAATCAAAACAACCCCTTGCTGGATATATATTTTAATGTAGGTGATCTTGTAATACATTAAAACTACACTTGTGTCATGAATTGAAATGTGTGCACAAAAATGTATCGAATTAATTTATAGCTATGCTTTATATATAGAAAACCAATCATTTTGTCAGCTGAAACTAGCTATGCTTTATATCTTTCATTTGGACAATCTTATGTTTTCCTTGATCCAACAAGAGCTTGCCTTTTAATCTTGAAACAGTCGACTCTTGTGTTGATAATGTCAACAACTCTGTTGCAATATTTACCTCTACAGCATTCTTACACCTGCTTCTTGGCACACCAATTGTTTCATTTTCAGTAAAAAATAGACACTGGGGCAATGATTCCTTCAAAGAATTAAAGTATTCTTTTGTGTAATCTGGAAGCTGTTGATATAACAACCCATTTACTTCACTTAGGACAGGATAAGTCAAACAATTTAAATAAAGTTCTGATAGAATAATCCATATTGTTTTATTTGGTAAAAACAGAAATATAATCATCGATGTATTTAAGAAAAATTTGGCATGAACTTGTGTGTTACGTACCAAGACAAGCTTTGGGTGAAGCATTTTAAGTAATTGTGGAACCTTCTTTAAGCTACAAAGCAATAACAAAAAATTCTTTACCAAACAACTAGACATGTTAATAAAAATAAAGAGGAAAACTCGGGTGCTCTAATAATAATACAAAATTTGGCATACTTACTTTGTACCAGAAACAAAAGAGCACTCCAACACCTTCATTGCTATAGGCTTAAAAGGAGAGAGTGCAAGTTCAGTGTCAACTCCTTCCTGAAGACCCTGATTATTTATTATGATAATAACAATAAATAAAAAAGAAAAAGTGATATACCTCGAGAACTAAAAGTGCATTTGGATCCCGATGCCAACGTTGAAGTAAATGTACAACAGGTCCAAGACGTAAGCTCCAATGAGGACAAACTACTATGCATGGCTCTTGCCACATCATTCTATGTGTGTGTGTGTGTGTTAGAATTTACTCTTAAGAAGAAGTCTACTAAATAAATACAATTGATATCTTACAATAATTCATGTGAGTGGAGTGTTGGAAATACATGGATCTTCTTCTCTTGTATGAGATCTTGATGAGCAAAAAAAGTATTGCCAGAGTAGAGCTGTGATTATTGCGAGTTAGTTATTAGTTTGAACATAAATATATATATATATGATATGATGATTATTACCTACCTTGTCTTGCCGCTCCTTGCATAACCATTCTGGTATAATACCAGTGTATGCCACCAATTCTTCTGCCACACTTGAAATCATAAATATAGGAACCTACAACAAACCAACAACAGTTATTATTGTTAATTTTTTTCTTTAAAAAAATACATAAAAGCATGAATATGAATGAAAGAAAAACATCAAGACCTTGATGCCAGATGATTCAATGTGCAAAGCCAACAACTCCATAAGCTGCAAAATAATGCCAATCCGTCCAATGGGAATTACAACAGACCCACCAGCTTTCACAGACTTCATACAACATGAGCATATAAACTTCAATTTCTCCATTTCTTCATCATACTCACTGCCAGATTAATACTATCAAACACTTGAACATATATATAAATAAACTACAATTACCTTCCAGTTGAACTAGCAACGCTATTCTCTTGTTCAAGATTCCAAAAAGGAAAATCAGAGTATATAAGTACATCACTTCCTTTGAGAGCATGCAAATCAAAATCCATTGCAGTTCCAGATGAAAATACAGAGCTTGAAATATATGAAATATTCCCTTTTGGGCCTTTAAGATTCCAATTACATGAACCCATTTCTAAACCAGAGCTCAAAGCCTTTATCATTAAACTGCCATTATACCAAGCTTCTTGTGCATATTTAAGAGACTCAACTTTGTGCAAGCACTCCTTCACATCAGCTGCACTGAACGATCTTATGTTATCGTTTCTTTCTATATAATATAATATAATATAATATAATATAATAATAAACAAACCTATGAGAAATGCTGGTTTTTATATTAAAAAATATTACCTGTACAATGGCAACCAACTACCAAGGTCATTAAGTTCCTCCGACTTAAGCAATTGCAATAAACTAGGTCCATAAAATTGCTTAAATTCCATATGCATTGCAACAAGATCCTCCATCATAAACTCAGCAAGCCTTGCAGTCACCTCAGTTGCATATATCTTGTTGACAAAAACACAAATGAATTTTACAACAAAAGATACTTAAGTTATGACAAGAAAAGAAACCCTACCTTTGCGGAAAAACCTTGAGTGCGAGTAAGATAAGGCAAACCCAACATCCCCATTGGGCTAGATATCAGTACAATATCAATCAGGGAAACATTCCATCTTGCAACACTTTTATAGTGGGGTTCTGCAGCAGCTAATAATAATAAATTGGTTATTGGAGAAAAGATTGTGATGGCAGAGAGATCAAGAGGGCAATCCAATAATATGTGAAAACCACAAAAGTTGACAACGTGGCATGCCGGAAGATTGTAACCCCCACTTTGACTCAAACTCGTCTGCAGCGCACATATAAATATATATTAAAAAAAAATAAGACATTTTAATGACATACATGAGATAGTAATCATAAACAAAGCAACAAACACTAAGGACGTACAAACTTCATAGGGGTTTACTGCTACAAGTTGCTGCTGATCAACAAACAAAACCCAATCAACCAAGTAGCATATTTTTCAATCAACAGGCAAAGTGAATAAAAAATAATCATATATCTCTCTAGAGCTGTCGTGGCTATTTGATTGAGATGTTTAAGGTATTTGGATCTTAAGAACCTAGTCCTACTAAAGATCAATGTAAAGGGTCTCGAAATCAAAGTTGAATTGTGTATTCAAAATCAAGAGCAGTAATCAATTTAGCTTCAATCAAAATAAAAGTTGAATTGCAATGTCAAAACCCGAGTGAAATAGCAGATGCGAATTCAAAATCCAAATGAATTATAATATCACCAGTTCCAAACATCGATGGTCGTATCTCCCAAACCCTAACCCTATCCCATTTCCCCGTTTTGATCGATGGTTTCAACACCACTCCCTAATCTTCAAGGCTCCAAAGTTCAGCCCAATACGTCCTATTTATTTGGGGCCGTAAACCCTTGCTTATATTGCCCAGCCCATTGGGCGGCCCTGATTTCAAACACGATCCACTAATCAAATTATAGCCATAAAAAGAAACACAAACCATAATTTTAAGTCAAGAGGTAAAAGCAATAGATTCTACAAATTGTTGGGTGACGATTTCTATTTTGATTCAATTCATGTAATTAGTTAAAGGGTATAACATATGTCTTTATTTATTTATTTAAGTCGATAAAATTAATTTAGAGTTTGAATTAGATTATGATTTCTTTAGGGTTTATTTTAGTTGGAAGTCAAGGTTTAATTTCAGTATAAATAGAGGTTAGATCTCATTATATTTGTGTACCCAATTTATTATTAATCAAAAGTGTCGATCAATGTTTCATCAAAGAGAAGTTCTTCTTCGGTTTTTCTTGATATCCATTATATTTATAGTTCTAGATCACAAAATTATTGGTTGACTTACTATTCCCATGGGTCATATCTAACCAAATAACGGCAAGCTGTCGTTCTTGTTTTTTCGTCTATAGAAGCTTTCAATAATGTTTCATCTTTTAACAAAAATCGTCATTAGACCATATGTAATGGTCACTTGAAAGGGGCTTGACCATGTTTTCACATAGACACCACATAATCGGGGTGAATGTGAGTAAAAATGTGTGTAATAAAGCCTGAATAGAAAGTGAGTGGTGAAAAAAAATAATAATGATGTGGATTTTTTCTATTGGTTAATATTATAACAAATAATAAAAATAATTGCATTCATGTTTATCACCAAGTGACCATGGTCACTTGTTTATATTACTTGATGGTTACTTCTCTTATGTGTAATGATGAAAGGGCTTGATGGTGATGTGATCAAATGCCACCTAGGAGGATGGTCAAGCCCCATTACACAGTCTTAGTATGAATGTATTATGCTTACCACCACCAAATACGACTTTAAACCGAGGAAGTATATGTTTTCTTCCATGTTGCTGTCAAAGTTTCGGTACTACAATCGGATTTTTCAAAGGCAAACCTTTTTTTTTTTTTTGTGAACGGCTCATAGCTAATAACTTAAAGGTTAAAAGAAAGATTTGGTGATGTTTTCTCGTATGAAATAGCTTTAGCTTTTCTTGACTGTTTAGTTAATTTGTTTCTATTAAGTTTTACCGAAACACCATCACAAGTCAAAAATAAAAATATTGAAAGTCACCGGTCCCTTTCCTCACACCTACTATCTAAACCTCTTTGGTGGGTGACCATTTTTAATTCGATTTAAACAACAAAATTATTGGTTGACTTACTATTCACATATAATAATTTCAATTTAAAAAAATTGAACATATACTTTCTTACACTTAGTTAGGATTGTGCTATAACAAAAAAAAAATGATACACTTCGTTCATATATTCCTAAATAAAGAAATATTTTACAAAGTCCATCAGAATAATTTTTATAAGCAAACTTAAAACTAACACAACTCTGGCTATCATTCTTTATAGTATTTGGGAAAAAGTTTCCAAGAAATACTTTTGAATGTTTTTGTAAGATATTCGGTTCATAGAGTTAATAAACGAATATTTGTTCTCATTGAAGTTCAATAATATTATATTATCAAAATCAGTATCTCAAACACATGTATTGACTAGTGACTAGTGACTAGTGAGTTACATATATGTGTTTTTTTTCTTAATTTACTTTTAAAGAGATATTAAGACGACATCAGATACTTTAACAAGTAATATTAATATGTTTGGTGATAAAAGTTTCCCCTTCCTATAAGAAACCATATATTTGGTAATTGTTTACATCAATCATTTAATATTTTGCCCCAACAGGAAACAGAGAGGTATTCTCTGCACTTGATCTTTTATATAGTTTTGATCAAATTCTTGGACTTGTCGAACAGATGAGGTAAAATCATCAAAAGCAGCTAGCTACAAATGGGTATTGGTTGTTTCGGTGCTTTTGATACATGTAAACCAAAAGCTACAAATCCTGCACATGGTAAAAACATCGATCATCCTTTCTGTTCTTTCTGTTCATCTTTATGTTGATAAATTGTTCTCTTTATTAGAAATTGCTACCAACAACGTCAAACAATTCTCGTACAATTCGTTAAGATCGGCTACGAGAAACTTTCACCCTGATAATAAGATCGGTGGAGGTGGTTTTGGAGTTGTGTACAAGGTACTTTAAATTGCTATTTGATTTTAAAGAACAAAACACATATACATATATATACGTATGTAATGTAATGGGGGCTAATTATAAAGTGCGCGCAGGGGGTTCTTAGAGACTCGACTCCTGTTGCCATCAAGTCTCTTTCCGCTGAATCCAAACAAGGGAGCGTTGAATTCTTGACGGAGATTAATATGATATCACGGATCAGGCATCCTAATCTGGTTCAACTCATTGGTTGCTGTGTCGAGGACGGTAATCGGATTTTGATATACGAGTACCTCAACAACAACAGTCTTGCGACAGCCATACTTGGTACTTAATTTCCTCAACAACTCATTGGTCATATATATATATATATATGTATGTATGTACATAAGACGGGGTTTTTGGATGTAGGTTCACGAGGCAAACGGGTTGAGCTAGATTGGGGTACGAGAGCTAGTATATGCAAAGGCACGGCTGCGGGGCTTGTGTTTCTTCACGATGAAGCTGAACCACATATTGTCCATCGAGATATAAAAGCCAGCAACGTACTTCTTGATCAAAACTTTGACCCCAAAATTGGAGATTTTGGGCTTGCAAAACTCTTCCCTGATAATGTCACACATCTGAGTACTCGAGTTGCTGGAACAGTGTAACAAACATTACATTACATTACATTACATTTTAATTTAATTTTCTTTTTTCCATGAAAATGATGGAGTTAATTACAGGGGATACTTGGCTCCAGAGTATGCATTGTTAGGACAACTTACAAAGAAAGTGGACGTCTATAGTTTTGGGGTACTTATGCTTGAAGTTATAAGCTGTAAAAGTAGTAGTAAAGCGGCCTTTGGGGAGGATCTCTTGGGTCTCGTTGAATGGGTATGATTCATGATTTTTTGCCACCTTAATTATACAGATCAATAGTGACAACTGGATGTTTTGTAGGTGTGGAAGCTCAAAGACGAAGAAAGACTTCTTGACATTGTTGACCCTGACCTTATAGATTATCCCAACGATGAGGTTATGCGCTTCATTACAGTCGCATTATTTTGTACACAAGCGGTTTCAAACCAAAGACCATCAATGAGGCAAGTAGTTGAGATGCTCTCAAAAACAGTTAAACTTAATGTAAGTTTGTTAACCAAACCTGGGATATACCGGGCACGTTCCTCCTCGAGTGGTGGTAAGTTAACCGACACTACAAAATCTCAAGCACCTAATGCCAAACAATCGGTGAATCCTTTTGTAACAAGTTCTCCACAAGTTAGTAACTCTTATAGCGAATCACAAATGTTTCCTAGATGATTCACATACTTCATGGTTTATAGATATCCACCAAAATATTTCTTGCTACAAGTTATACTTTATGAGTCATCAATATTTTTGGGTTCAGGATGCTGTAACACATCTTTTAAGGCCTTTATTAAATCATCATCATCGTACTCAGTATATCCCACCTAAAGGTAGGTTCTGAGGAGGGTAAGATGAAGACAAGTCTTACCCCTATCCCGTAATAGAGAGGTTGCTCCGAAAGAGACCCCTGTCTCATGATGCTTGATTAACCGTCATCCCAATGCTTTTAACGTTATTTTCACGAAAATAAGTAAAAAATAACGTTAAAACTAGTGCAATTTTACTTTTGCACCACGAGAGTCCACACATATATACATTATATGCGCGCAACGCAAACGGGCCGTATTTATTAAATCTTAATCCTTAATCATATTTAACATTTTTTAAATGTTAATTGTTAGACATCTATATAAAAAACAAATTACTAACAAAATTTAGAGAATTTGACTTAGACGAGTCTATGCCCGAGCATCAGGGGCGGATTTAGGCTAGGGGAATGGAGTCTATCATCGAAACAAATTGTACTTTTCTGATTATATAGAGATGTTTGTGCAAGTTTTTCGAGTGACAATAGTGCTTTTTTAACGGTGACTCCATATGTTTCATGAATCCAAAACACAAGAAACAACGCACACATGAGTTTCGTATTTGACTTGTTGCATACAAGATTCTAGCCGAAGAAGGCCTACTAGAGTTATGTGGCCGGAGAAAGAGAGAATATGAAAGACAAACTAAGCATATAGACTGAATGAATTATTATTAAATAACCTATAATAAAATATATGATATCTTGGTTTCTAAATTAATTTATTGTATAGCTTTCATTAACTTTATATTTTTGAAGTACTAAATTATTTATTGAGTTACTCGTGAACCGGTAAGATTTATATAAACATATTACCAATGAGATACGATAATGAACTAATGAAGTTTGTTGTTGATCTACTAATTATTTGAGGCAAAGAGAAAGAAATAAATATAGTGAAGAAGCGATGATCGCTATTTATTATGTAACTTTCCGTAATTACACTTACGTCCTTGGAATTAATTTCCAATAGCTTTAAAGCCCTCTCTTTCTTACACTTCATTTTAAATGACTTTATGTTGATTGCAACTTTAGTACTCCAACTTTAAGTCTTTATTTTATTTTCCCTCAACTTCACACCTTTCACCTAATTAATATTATAGCCCCTCAATGTCATCCTTTATTCTTCCGACTAGCTTTTGAATACGTCTTTAGGCACCCAAAACACTTGTAAAACATAACGAACTCAAATTAAACTCGTTCTAAACAATAAAAACACGAGCACGTGCTACACGATCACATCCCGACACTTATCATTTTCTTGCTTTCGAACTAAGCTTATTTAAATTATTAGATCATCAAGTCCACACACACTTCACAATCACCTATCAACTTTCAATTATGGTCACATGTTATACCTTACTCTCAAGACTTACAGTCAATAGATTTACATCCTAGAAATTAAAGAGAAGTAACAGTTTAAAAACCTATAACATTAACTAACTAAACCTTGCATGCTTCAAGTTTTCACATATACGCAATTGTAACACTCACAATAACACTCTCATCGGTTTGTTTCTGGACTAGTTGTAATGTGCTAGAATTTCTGTAACACTCAAGATCAATAATTGAAACACTATTATCATAAGGTTTAGTGCACAAGTCAGCTATGGGGATGATATTAAAGTCCATCTAAGTCTCTCATGTTAGAAACCCAATTCCCACCTATTACAACATTATGTGTTGAATTCAATGTGAAAAGCTTAACATATAGAGATTTGAACGCATAAAAGATTCATCCCAAGGTATGTGTTCAGACCTGCAAGTTGAGGAGGTTGAATAATAATTTCTTAATAATTAAAAGAACTACATATATGAACATGAAGTTTAGTTGCTTCAAGAAGCTGGGACTTGGCTTTGATATGTTTATGAAGGATAAGGACACCAGCTAGTAAAAATAGCGCCAAGTAAAAACATATAAATGTGTAAACAAGTCTGTATATTATCTTCAAGTATTCATTTGAATATATAGGGTTCAATCTATAGCACCACCTTTATGTATTGAATTTTTGGAATGTGTAATATACTAAGATGAAATTCAATCGTCACGACATTTCATTTATGCATTTTGTTTTGTAGTGATTCTTTAAGTTAATTAAGGATTATACCAAATTAAATAGGGGATGATTGTTTGATATTTTGGTGTAATTGGAATTAACTTAAGTTGTCGAATAACACACGATAGTTATTAAATAAGTCGGGTGCGGGGTGCACACTTGTTTGAGTCTATTGTGTCTATTGCAGGGTCCGGGGCGGCATCCCACGGTAGCGGGGTCCAAGCGGCGGCAACCCCTGGTTGGGGTCGTGCTGCAAAGTGTTATGTTAAAAATGTAATTAGAAAATTCAATTTTCTAATTTCCGCAATATGAAAGCATAATAAAATTAAAGGACCATTTGTGACAAAACATAAATTGTAATTGCCCTATGGCAATTTCCTTGTAATTTTGTATATGATCGAATAGCATATCATCGATAACTCACTCTGGTTCAAGAAATCACATAAGAATTCATACTTGTTCTTATCAATCATCAATTGAGTTTTATCCAATCGAACCCTTTCTCGCCCCCCAAAAACATAAG
>WOUH02000001.1:2164871-2176684 GCA_009936405.2 Stevia rebaudiana
TCTGTTGACTCATTTTTGGTCAACTGGCATGCTTCTGCGGATGTGAAGGGTATTTTAGGTACTTTGAAAGTGCAGGAGAAGTGCACTCACCAGGGAGATATAAGGAAGGAAAATACCTGGGGTTTTTTGATGATTTTTTCCACCATTAAAATTTTCGAAATTTTCTGCACCCCCCTCAGGTATTTAAACCTTGGTCAACGTATGAGTCAACCCCTTGTTAATAGGAAATTTGAGTCAATCCCACTTGGGATTTTGATACTGATGCAAACTGGTTTGACTGCTGATATAGATCCAAAGCTGATGCTGATACAAGTCTTTTTGAATGCTGATGGTCAAAAGCTGATGCTGACACATGTTTTTTGGAATGCTGATGATCAAAGGCTGATGCTGACACATGATTTCTGGAATGCTGGTCAAATGCTGATGCTGACACACAATTTTTGGAATGCTGATGTTGGTTATAGGCTGATGCTGATTCATAGTTTTTGGAATGCTGATGTTGTTTAGAGGATGATGCTGATACAGTATGTTTGGGATATGGATAATGTTTGGATTGGAAAGGGTGGTGTCCAGGGGTATTTTTGGAAATTAATACATAGATGGTGGAAAAGATGGTGGAAAGGAAAAGTTGGTTTAGAAGAGGGTTATGATTGCAAAGACAACAAACAGGTGGTAAATGATTATACTTGGCAGTGGTACTGGTTTAGAGGGCTAAACTGGTGTGATTGGGAGGTTAGAGATAGGTTGACTTTTTTCTGGTCAACATTGAAGTGCAGTGAATGCAACAGGATTGATTGGAAGTTCACACTGGAAACATGGCAACAACGGTGCAAGATTGAGCTGTAATTGACCACTTCTTAGTCAATTTGGTGCAAGATGGTTGCTGAATTGATTAAAGGGTATTTTGGGCATGCTCTTGTTTTTTGGCAGCAATGGTGCAAGATTGAGCTGCAATTGACCACTTCTTGGTCAATTTGGTACAGGATGGTTGCTGAATTGATTAAAGGGTATTTTGGGTATATTCGGGTTTTTAATCCTTTCAAAGCTGATCTGTGTATGTACATGTATGATGCTTTGATGTTTATTCTGAAGTTGCATGATAAGAAAGTTGGTGATTTTATACATTGGAGATGGCAAAGCTTAATTGACAGTTTGACTTTTACAAAGTCAAGTTGCTTGAAATCCAAAATGGTATATTGGAGATTATGTGAGGTTATTGGATGTTGTATGGGATACTATAGAAGTCAAGCTTGGATTTGCTGCTGGTTGACTTTCAGAAAGTCAACAAATGCTGATAGAGATATTTTCAAAAAGTGGTTAAAGGTAGTTGGATACGGTTTGATAGGTTATGATTATATCAAATGGAGTTACTGTATTGCCCTTAATGAAGCCAGATGGAGAGTTTGGCCTGGTTGGAAGGTTAGGAAATTCAAATTGTTAATGACCTTCTGCGAAGGTGGTGGCTGGAACTAGGGTGGGGGTCAAAACAAGGTGTTTGTGGGTCAAGAAAGGGTTCAAATGATTATGATGGGTCAACACAAGCTGGGCTGAAGACCATGTACTGCCAAGATAGTAACAAGTGCTATTGGGCCTGTTTGGAAGGGAATGGGATCATGATATGGGCTGGACATGTATGTTGGATTGGATATGGGCTGCTCAAAAGGAGTGGGCTGATCCGAGTATGGAGACCCATTGGGCCACTTACTGTACTGATTATATGGCCCAGTGGATTAGGCTATTTATCTTTTTAATGATTTTCCATATGGGTCGGTTTCATGTGTTTGGGCTGGATGATTTGGCCCAACAGGCTGTTTTGGGCTGGTTTTGTCAGTGGGCCAAGGTGAAATGGGCTTTGAAAGGTATTGTGGGATACTTGAAATGGGCTACAAAAAGTGGGCTTTCAAGGTGGATCAAGGATATAGAGAAGTGGGCCGAGAGTGATTGGGCCTCTTGTATTGAGAGTTGGATTGGGCTTAAGGCTAACCCATTTAGATTGTATAAGCATGTTAGTGATAGGGTAAGAATTAGTAGATATAGAGATTTTATGTTGTTTATTTTCTTATTTTTAGGGATTAACAACTTTAAGGCACAAAGCCTTAAATTTGTTAATTGCCTTATTTTGTAAGTTTGTTTTTGTTTGAATAAAAGTTTACCATGGGCATTGCCCATTTCAAAAAAAAAACCCTAAAAGAAGTGAGAGGGAGAAAATGAAGCTGACTCAATATTATGAACCAGATTACTCTAATGTCTCTCATCAAACTTAGGAATTCTACCAACCTCTTTCCACCACTCCCTCTCCAACCTAAATTTGACTGTTTTACCCCTTGATTCCCAATCATCCAAATGGATGTTTTTTAACTTGACTCAAAGAATGAAAAGGTTAAGGCTGCAAAATACAAATCACTCATATCTAGGTTGCCTATCAGGTTTGTAGTCCTTTGATTGGCAAGAAAATGAAAAAGACACACATGGGTAATATGGTCAAACAGAATCAGGGGCCACTTCCACCTTATATCTCCCTATTTTTGGCTATGAAACTTACCTCCAGCCCTACTTAAACCACCAATCAGCCAAGGTAAAAGCAAAAACTGGAAAAACAAAAAGGTTTCTAATTTCCCATGAAGAATTTGGGATCTAAAAAGAAAATAAATTGTGTAAAAAATAATAAAAAAAGGTGTCTAGCCAGAAAGTCTCACCAACACATCCTCCCCAACCCAATGACCATTTTACCCCTCCTACCTCACCATTTCTAGACACATCACTCAATATTTGAACGGTCCCAACCCAAACCCACCCATAGAACCCCATTCTCACCATGGTTCTATTCCTCACCAACCCACCCAAGCCCACACTCCACTCACTGATGTAGACCCAGTAACATATAATAAGGAATTTCACCAGCCAGATATGATTCTCTAACCACTTTAACATACCAGAATTCCAACTCTCCAACCACCAACTGTCATCTTGTTGTATCATCATCATTAACATGTTTTTGAGTTGTAACTTTTTCATTCACCTGAAAACCCCAAACTTTGCTTGCCTCAACAGCCTTTTTGCTGCTTTTGATTTTCAAACTCATGAGTTTTAATTTGACTGTTTCATTGATGATTTTACACAAATCATCCACATTTCTTTTTTATTCTGAAACAATCTCAAGTTTCTTTCTTGCCATATAAAATACACTATGGCACCCAAAACAAGCCTTTGGATAATACTTTTCACTGATTTGGCCCTAAATGTGTTGTTAATGAAATCAATGCAGCCTTCAAGAGTAGGGGCAGAATTGTCCAACTTGGCTCTTTGTTTAACTTTTGACCAAACTTGATTGGGATAGGAGCATTCAAAGATCAAATGATCATGTGAGTCCATTTGATCATCACAGAAGGCACAACATAGATCTCTGCTATCATCCCACATACTCAATCTGTCTTGAGTCAACAATCTTGACTTTAAAGCCAAATAAAGAAAAAAACTGTGTCTAGGAATACATTGACTAAATCAAACTGATTTAGCCCAACCAACTTCAGGATTATTTTGTCTTAAATCTTTAAACACCTCACCAACTGAGAAATCCACCATCTTGAAATCATTTGTCTTCCATAATAATTTGTCTTCTTTGTCTTGACACAAAACAGGAGGATTGGAATCATATAAACATGGGAATTTGATTTCCCATTCAATAGGCCAATTCCAACCCCCTTGACCAACAATGTCTTTTACTTTTGTTTCCAGATTTAACCTTGCACCATGGATCTCCCTTGGTGTTATAAAAGAACACAATGGGCTTAAAGGATGCCAATAATCATACCACGCAGATGTGTTTTCACCATTTCCAACATGTTTAACAAAATGGTTCCAAACCAAATCTCTGCACTTCATGATGTTCCTCCAAATCCAACATCTGCCATTTTTATCATCAAGAGACCAGATACTCCTTCCTTTCAATCTATGCAGTTTGATCCATTGGACCCAAATATTGTCTTTATTATTCTCAATGTTCCAGATCAACTTAGAAACAAGGGCAACATTCCTTGTTCTAAGAGATTTGATCCCCAAACCACCCTCAGATTTAGGCTTGCACACATCTTCCCATTTTACCCTTACCTTGCCTTTACACTGATCTGTTTGGGACCACAGAAATCTGTTCATAATTCTCTCAATGTCTTCAATGATATTTATTGGAAGCAAGAACATAGAAGCCCAAAACACTTGCATTGATGAGAGAACAGACTGTATCAGCTGTAACCTACCAGCAAATGATAGATTTTTGTTTCTCCGGTCATTGACCCTGCCTTTGACTTTGTCAATCAGGATTTTGCAGTCTTTGGAATACAATCTCCATGACAGTAATGGGAGGCCCAAGTACCTCACAGGCAAGCTACCTTCTTTGAAAGAAATTATGCTTTTGATATTAGCAGCCAATGTAGGTCCCACATTTCCCAAATACATTGTGCTTTTACTCAAATTGGGAATCAGCCCTTAAGCACCAATAAACTCATCAAGGGCATTTTTTACCACTTTTACTGAATTGACATCAGCATTCACAAAAATCAGTAAATCATCAGCAAAGCATAAGCTTGTAATTCCCAATTCCCCACATTTCCAATGATATTTGAAATCATCACACTTTTCAATAATTCTGTTGATGTTGATAGTCAAAACCTCCATCACCAGGGTAAAAAGATAAGGAGAAATTGGGTCCCCTTGCCTTAAACCTCTTTTACCTTCAAAATGGCCATGACTCTCACCATTAATATTGATTGAGTGGTGAGCTCATCCCAAACAAGTCATGATCCAGTGAATCATACAAGGATGATAACCAAAATTCTTCAAACATCTTTCAAGAAACCCATGATCCACTGTATCATAGGCCTTTTGCAAATCAATCTTCAAAGCAAGCTTTTTAGGCCCTCTTTTTCTGTGATAATCTCTCATCAATTCTTGAGTTAGTAGAATATTATCACATATCTGTCTATTGGGAATAAAGGCAGACTGATTTGGGCTCACAATAAGATCCAAAGAATCCTTGATTCTATTGCACATAACCTTTGTAATGCATTTATAAAGAACATTGCAACAAGCTATTGGTCTAAAATCAGTGGTAGATGTGGGATTGCTACATTTGGGAACCAATGAGATAATAGTAGCATTTACCTCATTAAGAAGCTTGCCATTATAGAAAAACTCTTTTATTGCTTGACATACCTCATCACCTACAACACTCCATGAGGCTTTAAAGAATTTGGAAGAAAAACCATCAGGACCAGGAGCCTTCTCATTATCAATATCAAACATTGCCATCTTGATTTCTTAATAAATAAACCTTCAAAATCTTCAATGGGAGTTGTAGCATAAGAGGTGCCCATGAAATCTTTGAAATGATTGACAAACACATCTCCTACTTGATCCCCATCAAAATAGACCCCTGCTGCATCTTTAATCCAATATATTCTGTTTCTGACCATATTACCCCTGATGGTTTTATGAAAATAACTTGTGTTTTGATTACCAGCTTTCAACCATTGCACCTTAGATCTTTGTTTCAACATCATTTCTTCATCATTAACCACTGATTTGAGGCCATTAACATACACAGTTTCCACTTTTCTCAATTCTTTGTTTGCAGGATTATTCACCACATCAGTTTGAATCTTGACTAGTTCATCTTTCAAAATCCTGCAGCCAGATTACCATGATCAGAAGTTAACTTTCTGCATTCTTTCTTCATTATTTTCAATTTTGAAACAACTAAAAACATAGCACAACCCCTGATATGTGTATACCATACTTTTTGCACTGTTGGAAGGAACAGGGGCTTTTTGGTCAGAAAGTTTGGGAACTTAAAAGGTTTGGGTTTCCATGGTTGTTTGATTGGAAAGGTAATTAGAATAGGGGAATGATCTGAGGTGTAAAAGGGTAAAAATTTTGTTGCCACATAGGGAAATTTCATCAAAAAATCACCATTTCCCATATCTCTATCTAGATTTTTAAGCAAACCATTTGGTTTACCAGGGGATTTATTCCATGTGAATTTGAAACCTGAGAAAGGTAAATCATGAATCTCAGTTTCCTTCACACATTCACCAAACTCCTCCATTGAAGAAGTTAAACCAGAAGCACCCGTTGACTTTTCTAAGGGGTCAAGGGTAGCATTAAAATCACCAAGAACCATCCAAGGGTCATTTTTGACAATCAACCCAAATATTTTTTCATATTACATGATAGTTATATAATTTTACTAACACATAATATTATTATAATCACCTATATAAACCTAACCCCCACCCCACCACCAAAAAACCTAACCCACCCATGACCCACCACCCCCACCTCCCAAAAACGTGAACCCCCCACCCCCACTTAAAAGAAAAACCTAAACCTTAAAAACTTAACCCAAAAAGCAAAACCATTAAAGTTAACATGAAAGGGTTCGACGAAATGGTTCTAATGCCTCTAAATTGAGTTCAATCAGAGCTCGTTTGAGTCGGTTATGAGAATATTAAAATCCTTCCTATCCTTTCTACAATAAGGAGCCTTCCTGTTTGATACTGACCATGTTTCTTTATTGCAAATATATTTTGATAGTCTGACATACAGTCGTGTTTGTTACAATTAAGTGTTCAAACCTAAAGTTGGTGTAAACACGAGCCTAGGGGTGAACCTGAATTATCTGAAATTCCAAATCCGAATGATTTGAAGTTATAGTGAAGGAGGCCAAGAAACATTTGATGCATTTTTTTATATTTGACACATAAATTTTTTTTTTTTTTCAATTACGAACTTTTTACATTGAAGTAGAAGGTAAGCGGGCAACAAGCTGCGCCGCTAGCCCTTTTTGTATAGAAAAACTAAGTCTTTTAAAAACCACATTCATAGATCTAGGGGTCATAACATTGCTATGCATAACCCGCTGGACTCTATTAAGCAACTCCATAGCCTCAGGCGCAAGAAACCCAAAAGTGTCAAATGCAAAGGGTATATTTTGTTTTTCATTTATAATTGATTTTGGTATTTTTAAGATTTTGGATGTTACTTTAGTGAGGAAAGTATGTAGACCTGGAACCGGAAGAGAGAAGACAAGATAAAACTATCGATCTTTCATGTGATGTGTTGTGTTAGAATAATATAATAATCTGGTATATGAAAACTAACATGTTATAATTCCAATTCCTGATCTCTTCTCTTCTGTTGAGGTAATTTCATTTAATCTGTTTTTAATTTTATGTCGAATAGGTTTAAGTGTCGGTAAATCAGCGATCTTGGATCATTGATATGCAATTGGGCCAGGCCCAAGCTACCCAACTGGAAAGTAGGCTTTCTTCTCCCATGTTTGCAATTGCATTGCATGTAACTTAGGATTGCACTTTTTTCTTTTGCTAATTAAGCGATGTAATTAAGTTTCTTCAGAAGAAATTAATTGATCCACAATTTCGATCAACTTAGTATTGTTGTTGATTGCCCTTTGAAAATCTACCGTTTGAAAACATGTATTCGGACATAGTTATTGAGATTGAGGTTATTGTTGATTAAACATGTGGGGGTAGTTAACGTACAAAGGGGAAAAAGCGTGAGAAGGTAGGAAGGCACCAGGATGCGCCATGCGTCATTTTCAGAGGGGTAGAAGTGTAAAAAAAACACGAACCCAATTTTTTTATATTTTAACGAAACTAACTGGGTAAAAAAATATGGATCAAAGCCAAAAAAATACGGACCGAAGGCAAAAAAATACGGACCACAGACAAAAAAATACAGACTCATGCTTAAAACTTATTTATTCAGTAACAAAAAGTTGGTAAAAAAATACTAGACCAAAGGCAAAAAAAAATACGGACCAAAGAACAAAAAAAAAGGACCAAAAGTTAACTGGGTAAAATGACGCTCAAAACACAAAAAATACCGACCACGTAAAAAAAATCGAAAAAAACATATCGATACTATACTCAAATTAAATATTATAAAATTTTCTATTTTATGGTGTAATTTAAAAAAAAAATAATTAAGTATGTAAAAATTATTTAATTTATAAAAAAGAGGTGGAATTTAATTTAATTCAAAAAAGTGAAAATTGTTAGTTAGTTCCCCTTTTGCCCTTTCCGTTGAAATATACGCACTTTTTTCCTTCAATTGTGGGACCATCTCATCTTAACATTGATTTGTTTAATCAAAGGCTTAGATTCCTCCCTATCTTTCTCATGAAAAAAGTCCTTTCTATTATAACCATCTCCTAAACATGTATCAACAATAACTTATTTGGTTTAGTTTTTGCATTTTTATTAACAACCTTCCATTTTTCATTAATAATCAAATTGAAACTGAACATTCCATTGTGTTCCTTATAACAAATACAAGAAGCTGGTCAACACCTCCACTTGTTTATAAATATCTCATCAAATCTTATATACAACTTCTTCAACTTGACATTTCCTTTTATTAAGCTTGAATCAACATGTGATTCATATCTCTCATATGCCACTGGAACCGTAAGAACCACAATAATGCCTGTCAAAATTAACATATGATACAAACAAACAATAATTAGTAATTGTTTTGTCGTAAATATATCTTAAACTAGTCAAAAGCCGCCTAATGTATTCAAATGATACAATACAGTGTCCTAAATCATTAGAATGTATATTATTAGCATCAACTTACTTGTGTAGCACAATGTACGGAAGTCAGTTAGGCTTCCAATAACTGAAATTAGAACCAAAAATGCAGCTACTTTACCAAACATTTTTGGGTCTTTACCAAGTGCAATATCATGGGATACAGATAGCAACGTGTTCGTTTGCTCACGAATTACAGTTGCCACCCCATTTATGGTTTCTTCTGAAAGCTGCAACTCTGGTATTGCAGGTGTAGGCCTGTTTGGCACACATTATATATTATTATTATTATTATACTACTCTCTTCAACTCAACCTCAAACATTTTTTAATCTATCTTAGCGCTAAATTGTTTGAAAACATAATATACTTTTTTTCATTATATTAGAAACTATAGGTGTGTGAGATGTACCTGTTGAGAATTTGTGCTGATTTGGCCCAAAGGAAAAGAACTGTAAGCAGGAGTAAGAGAACATTGGATACATATGATAATAACGTGTAATCGGATCTTTCAAACATCACCCATGAAGCTAAAGTTATAATCAGAATTGTGACTGAAACATTTTTATCCCTCCATAGAATCACATCTGCAACTGAATCAAATTTGCCACAAAATCAATCAGTAGATTTTGGAACCACACATTCAAATCAATACTTTGATCTACAGCAACACATTAGTTAATATTTAATAGTTATTCATTATCACATAATCACTTTTCAAACACTCGCTAGAACCTGTATGGCCAAATTTCTCAAAGATCAAAATGAGATCTTGGATGATAATGATAACAAAAAGCCACGAATGGATATCAAATTAAATGTGTTTGTAGATTGAAAACAATTAATATAACGACCTTAATGAATTTGGATTGAATCAACATTTGATACACATTTTCACCAAACGCAATCTGGTTTTGATCAAAATTGAAGATGAAAACAACCCAAAAGTCAAATTGTACATTTTTTTCAAGATCAAAATGAGATCTTGACCCATCCAACCACGAAATTGAAATCCGGTTGTCGATGAAACGAAATAACAATTAAACAAACTTTACAAAATCAGAAAGACTTACAGAGTCCACCACCGAGAATATGATGAATACTCGCCTGCCTGTTGAACAATAATCGATCTGATGAGCTCATCCAGAATCTGCAGAGGAACCAAAGATTTGAAATTGAATCACATCGAAAGCAAGAAAAGAAAAAGAAAAAGAAAAAAATCAGGTTATCTGTAAAGAAAGAAGTGTGTTCACCTTTCTGATGGAATTGTACTGCAATTGGCAATTAGGGTGGTGATAGATGAAATCTGTGGGGTTTTAGAGATTCCAGCCTAAAAGATTAAATTTTAAAAGTAAAGAAGGTCTCTGGTTTTAGTTTGTCTTTTTCATTTAAAATAAAATGACGATGATGATGAGAGAGATGAAGTTTTAAGAAAAGACAGTTTTCTGTACGCACCAAAGTCGTTTTATTCCAAAAATTATCAACATGTTACGGATACTTTAGTTTTAATTTTATTTTTGAAAGAAAATAAATATTCATATCTACCTCTAACACCCATTGTAACCGGCGTGGATAGGGGTGAAAGGGGGCTGCTTGGTGGGGCACGCATGGCTGGGGGCACGGCATGGAGGGAGAGGGGAAGGAGGGAAGAAGGTTTAGGGTTGGTCAAGTGGGCTCCATTTAACAATTTTAACTCATTTAATTCATTCTTTCTTCACCACTCATCTATTACACTCATTTTTCATCGCTTCTTCTCTCTCCTACGTAGCACTGACGTGTCATAACCCATCATTCTTCACCCCTTACGACTACACATAGTATAATAAATGATTCCAATAAATGTCACATGTCAACTTCCCCTAATTTATAGGATTTTAATAATTAAATTAATTTTATTTTAAAATGATGTAAATTGTAATTTTTATCCCTAAGAATTATAAAACTTGACAGTTTCAATCCAACTTTAACACCTCTTAAAACTTAGTTTTTAATAAAAAAACATTGCTTTTATCAAGATAAAAAAGACGTATCTTATTCATTGCTATATCATTTTTCATAAAGTAGTAATTTTATTTCTTATAATTTAAGCATTTCTTTTTAGTATTTTATTAGTTCGAGAATAAAATTAAGTTTTTCAATTACTATAGTTTAAGATATTCTTTTTAATTTTGCTTTTACTCGTTTGGCAAAAAATTTAAGTGTCAAAACTATTTTAAGTTTTTTTCTAAAAAATAGAACATATTACAATTTCACATGTAAGAAAAAAAATATTGTTAGAATACTTATAATACTAAATATGATTATTAGAATCATATAATAAAACAAAAAATATCTAAGTATGATATACTATACGCATATTATAATACAATGTATAATAATTACAATTTTATTACAAACCCGTGTAATACACAGGTTTATATGCTAGTTATTATATATATATGTGCCTCTAATAAATAATTCTAAAAAAATGTCACATGACATTTTCACATATTTTTAATTTTTCTTTTGATTATTTGAATTAATTAGATTAATATTTTTAAGACTTTATACTTCTTATATTATCTTAAAATTATAAAATAGATTTAAGTTTGTTATTATCTAATTAAGTAATTATCTTATATATTTAAAAAAAAAAATAAACTACATTTTTTTATCAATTAGGTTTGGTATACTTAACAGTTTCAGCCCATCATTAACAGATCGGTCTTTAACGTTTCAAGTCTTAAATAATGAAGATAAACAATTAGGTTCTAAGAAGATGGGTCATTTAAAAAAAAATATTATTATGCTAATAATTCTGAGTTCTTTGGGATTGATCCGCTTAAATGAATATTAAACATCCAAGGTAAATGTGTAATCATGATATGTTTGTGCAATTGTGCTTATCACATATTCTTTATTTGTCATATGAGTTCATTCCGACACAACATATAGAAGCGAAATTACTAAAATAAAACAAAGCTTTGGTTCCTAACACATAGAATCGAAATTACAAAAATAAAACAAAGCTTTGGTTCCTAAGTATTCGGTATAATTTGAAACATAATATATTTTAGTTATGAAAGGGGGTGCTTAGTGGTTACCTAGCTCTCGTTTTGCGCACAAACATAAATTGTGAAAACAAACCTTGTAAAATTTAATACTGAATCCGAACAACAATGTGGAATAGAAAAACTAGAATTTGGAATGGTAGGCGACAACCAGA
>WOUH02000001.1:2190698-2213280 GCA_009936405.2 Stevia rebaudiana
TTTTTTCGCCTAGGGCCCTTAAAATAGTTGAGCCGACCCTGGTTCTTAGAAGTGTGAATAAAATGGTATATGCCCAATTTTGGTTCATGTATGAGTTAACTTTTAAACTATTAGCACAATGTTGAAGATATGTAAAGCAAGTGAAGAATTTTCACATATAATTATTTTTGTCTTTCATCAATGAGTTTAAGTGGACTATATAAGTATATTATGTGTCACGTAACTCCACACAATTAAGAAATGTATGACTATATACATTTAAAAAAATAACTAGAGTATGATTTCCTATTTTGGCTAAGAAATACAAGCTTAGAATATGTCGTACTAGCTTGCATGATATTCATAAGGTGACCATTTGTTCCATATTTATCAATAGGCTGTCGTAGAGATGTTCACAATTGTATGTTTAGCTCGGCTCAACCCTAAGCCGCATATATCTCTACAATATTGGTATATATGAAACTTGGTAGTAAACCTAATCATTGGAAAAAAAAACAATTTGTTTCTTGCACTTATGTAATATAAGTCTTCATTTTCTTGGCTTCCAAAAAAAGTGTATTAGCATATAGCATATGCATATTACAAGTGAGTTAAATAAATTTTGCAATAAACAAGAAAAGTTGATTGTTTCTTACAATGTTTCCATAATATTTAGTCAGGGTGGATCTTTTCCTTCCTACAAATAGAGGATATTGAGAATGATAAAAGTCATTGAAAAGTATTAGTATTAGTAATGGATTTGATAAATGAAACGCATTACCTTCTGTTTACAGCATCATTGGCTTGCAAAGCTCATAAATTGCAGTGAAATTCCTTTGAGAAATCGCGTTTTTGTCAAAATAGCATCAGATAAGACAACCGCTGATGCCCCCTCATCAATATATGCACCCACCGAAGCTTTAATTTGTTTGTATACATATAAATAAATATCAGTCAATTAAATATAAATATAAATTTAAATTTAAATTTTGATGAGAAATATAACCTGTTGTTATTCCTTGAGATGCAACTATATGAATATCAGGAAAAGGCTTCTTTAGTGTTGCAATGTACCCAACACCATTATATGATGACAATATCTGTAAAATCAGATATGATATTCAAACAAACATGGATTCCAATCAACCAATAAATTATAAATATAAATACAATGCTTACTTCTGTTGGGGTCATTACACCAGGTATATTCATCTAGAATGCCCTGCAACAAAAAAAACAAAAGATATATACTGTTTAATATTATTATACAAGAGGAGTGAAAATAATAATATCATCATGCCTTTACAATTGCAGGACTCATGATGAATTTCGCTCCAGCATTTTTTGCATTTTCAGCATCCTTGGTATTCAAACCTGAAATGTTAACTTCAACTGATCACAAACTTATAATTATTAACAAATAACAATTAACAATACAATAGTTAGCCAAACTAAGAACTTACTCCAAGTGTTGTGGTTGGAAAATCTTGCACCAACTGATGTAAAACCAAACCTAGTAGATAAACATAAGATCATAAACCATAAAAAAGATCGAATAACAACTAACTTATACCTCCTGGGGTAGAAACCACAACCGATAAAAAGTAACTAATTTGGCATTTAAATTAAAACCGCCTAATTCTTTTTCTTCTTACTTACCACCGAGATTCCACCGGTAATTGCAGCACATCTGCGCTAAATAAGTCAAATCAGATAGAATTACATCATGTTTAAAATTAGGAAGCATGAAATCGAAGATACCTTTGGGCAAGCAATGACGCCAGAATTAAGAATGTTAGTTAAGGTTGTTGAATTGGTTGATCGAGAATGGTAACAGCGGAGGGCAATTGACCGGGTAGCCACCGGTTGCGGTGGCGGTGGTAGAAGGTTGAAAAACTGACATCGTGTTATCTTTTGTGAAATCGGGGGGTGTTTTGGATTTGGGTTTTTATCGTTTGTGAGGTATATGTTTTTTAGTTACTTTTCTTTCCAAAATAAAAACAGCTTCATACAGACTTTCCTAAACGAAAAGTCATTCGTGTGATTCTGCTCGATCGTCACGGTGTATATATATCTTAAAAGAAAACATACATTTATATAAATAAATTCAAAAAAAATAAGACAAATAATAATATTGAAGTTAAAAATATTTACAGACCTTCTTGAAGAAGATGCCGTCAATCGGACATCATTAAAAGTGTAAGAAGCTACGTTAGTAAAAAACTGGAAGTTACGTTGTTTTGTCTGTATATTATCTTCTTCAGAACTCGGCGACTCATAATCGAATGCTGGTAAAGAATACATTTTTAAAGAAAATTTGGGTAAAGAAAATAGAGAATTTTTAAGATTTGTAGAGAAAATTTTGAGATTATTGTGTGTTTGAATGGGTTAAATGGTCAGTATTTAAAGAGTATTAATTAATTTTTTTTTAATATTTCCAACGGCTAGTGGTGGGGCCCATTTTTACTTTTCAAACGGCTCCTTCCGGTGAACCAATCCCGCTCCGCCCCACCCCGTTTCCAAGGGCGTGGTGTTCCCGACCGAGGCCCAGCCCGGGGTGGCTTTCCTCAAAATCGGATTAACAATTGAGATATCCCCACCCATGAGTAAATATTCTATAATAGCCTTGTACATATTTTTAGTATAATAGGTGGGAGAAGAGAGTTATTAAATCGTTAGCATCGTTCCACTTATAATAATTGTTAATACAAATACCGAAAACTTCGTGATAGCTATTTCTGTACATTAAATATATTTTACGGATAGAGGAACATAACATGGTAAAATACTTCAGGTGCAATTGATGAAAAGTTAGTTGTCTATTACAAATAGTCAATGGAGATCATGACATCCTTCTAGTTTTCCATTATATAATTTATGATCACCTACGTTCTAGGATGTTCTTGTTGTTAACAAATAATATTTTGTTATGGTTACGAAATAAATTGTTGGGACATTTGTCGACGTAGTTGCATAAGCTTGGAAGAAGAATGCTTCTTGTACCATAATTGTTCTTCTTAGAGCATTCACATCCCATTCTCCATCTTCATCTTTATAATAGTATAATTTAACCAAAAATCAATTTTTTCTAAATTTATATACATATTTTGTTCAACCTTTCACGTCACATTCTCTGTCTCAATCTTTATTCCACTCACAAATACTTATTTTATTATTTATTTTCTCTCATATACACTTACAAACTAATTATAGAGATTCTCTACATTTAGATAATGGGATGTAGTCACACTTTTTACATAAAATCTTTAAATTCTATAGAAAACTCTAAAATAGAGAATGAGATGTGAATGCTCTTATTCAAGTGTTTGTATCTACGGTCAGCTCTCTATTATAGTACACATATCATATAACGGTGTCAATATCTTGTAATATGCAAGTATTAATGCAACTTTGGTTATAAACAAAATCCTTTTTACGAATCACATATGTTGATTTGTTTCTCTTTTGAAATAACATTTTCGATTAAAAATCCTTCTCTCTGTTGTTTACAAGGAAGTGGACCAAGGCTACCAATCTTAGCTCTAGCTTCAATCAACAGTAACGAGTGAAGCTTGAACTAATCCAATGTTTCTTGAAGAGATCAAGTGCTCGCACTAAAGACGAGAGTGTTTCTGGCTTTCCACACTCTAAACCATAGAATGAATACACTCGAGTCGTTTGTTACTCCTCGTGAGGGATAAAGATAAAGATGAAGTTGAGTCATGAGCATTCACATCCCAATCTCTATCTTCATATTTATAAATTAAAAATCACTACTTTTTCTTTCATATATTCAATTAAAAATCATATTTTTTTATACCTTTATCACTATCTTTTCACTCTCATATTCAATTAAATAATATTTTTTATACCTTATCATTACATTTATCTCTCCAATTTCAATTAAATAATACATTTTATATCTTTATCATTAATGTTTACCTCTCATATTTAATTAAATGAACATTGTTTTTCTTTATTTATAGAGATGAGTAAACTTCTATTTTGCTCCCTGTGGTTTGATCATGGTAACTATTTTCATCAATTAGTTTTAAAATTGTCGTTTTGCTCATTGACACATGCATTTTATCCCTGTTAGATCCAATCCGCTAACCTTGTTAATTTTTTTTTTTTTCTGTCAAATAAAGAGCATTTTTGACTTTTATACCTAGGGATTAATTGTGTAATACACTTAAACTAATAAACAGAATTTTGTAAAATTAACTTTTTATGGGTTGTTTTGGAAGTTCTTTCTTTTCCCTTCCATTGAACACACAATCATCATCCTCATTCTTAATTTCCCCAATTCCAAAACCACCAACCACCGCACCCTCCTACAATCACTGCCACCACTACATCCTCTTATCACCCCTTCCAAACGTATTTCAAGGAATTTGATTTCTTCGGTAATAACACTAGACGATTTTGTTTCTGAAGATCAAAGCTGCTTCAGAAAATGGTTCGCAGCTTGTTAGTATTCTTTCTTGTATTGTGATCATTTGGTAGAGTAAATTTCCTATTAGTATGTGGATAATTACCTGTTAATTGTCACTGTTATAAGATTAAATTGATTGGCATTATAGTTCTCATTAAGTTTAAAACCCTAGATTAAATTATTATATTTAGGATTCAAACAAGCACACATATGATTGTTATGTCAATTCTAGTATGAGAGTTGAATGAAGTAACATTTGATGACGTTATGAAGAAGCAGATTTGAAAGAAAAAAGTTTATTGATCGATAGATAAGAAAAGATAATTAGTAGGTTTAGATTTAAAACTGAAATAATGCATCTGCTTCATATCCCAATGCTTCAAGATGAGCACCAATGGCCTTGTTCATTGGTGGTGGCCCACACCTTAGGATCTGCACATTCATATCATATATATTAATTAATTAATTAATTGTTTAGATCCAAATTAACATGTTAATTAATTACCTTAACATCAAATGCAGGTCCAGGAAGTTGTTGTTGAATCATTTCCTTGGATACAAATCCAACGCCACCTGTCCATCCCTCCGGTGCCTAATTCACCAGTCACATCACAGGTAATAATAAATAATTCACCTGTGGGTTTTTATCAATAATATTTATATTTATTGGCTAGTCATATATATATATATATATACCTGATTTAGTACATAGTAAACTTTGAAGCGGCCATAGTATTTAGCACCAAGTGTGTCCAATTCTTCCTGAAGTAAAAGTAAAAGTAATAGTAATGTAAATCACTCTGATTACTAAATGGAATTAAATTACCTTAAGAAGGATGTCATCAGCTGTGACATTTGCATAGATGAGATCCAACTTGGTCTTGTCTGATTCGTCCTCTAGAATACCTCTCGCAACCTACCAAACAATTTTAAATTAACCTTAAAAAATAAATTTTAATTCTTGTTGGCATTTACCTGATACATTGGAGTGATGCCGGAGCCCCCAGCAATCATTCCAAATGCTCTAACATCACCAGCTCGATACTTGAACCTCCCCTGTACAATTAAATTAAATTAAATTATATTATATTATATTATATTAATTAACAACTTCTCTAAGTAGATGTAGATGTAGATGTAGATGTTACAATTGAAACTTAATCTTTAATGTACCTTAGGTCCCTTAACATCAAGATAGTCACCTTCTTTCATCTCTCTAAAATGGTGGGACATACGACCTTGTGGATACATCTACAAGGATGCATATATCATTATCAACATCAAATTAATTAATATAATATAATATAAAAGTTAGTTTTATATATATACGTGCGTACCTTAATAACCAACTCAAAATATCCAGCATCGGTATCCAAAGTGGTTGGGGTGTATGGTTTCATAACCTCTTCACCTTTGCTATCCTTACCCCTGATTCCATTTCCATTTCCCAGAGTGTGTGATAATAAATAAATATATATTTAATTTTACTCAAAGTATATGTGTGTACGTGTGTGTGATGATAAATATACACATATACATATAGATACATACCGGCAGCTAATATGCTGTCCGATCGGAAGTCCTAACACCGAAGACGGTGAAGGAAGAGCAAATCTGAATTTGGCGACATTATGGGTAAGCTGTGTCCGTTTCACAAGCTTGAATTCCCTAAATTTCTCAGGATCTATGCAACCTAAACCATAAATTTTGAATTGGCAAAAGCTAGATAGAATAATAATAATAATAATAATTTAGAGTTAGTTGATGTTGAACCTTTTGGTTTTTTTGAGAAAAGTAAGAATGCAACAATGGAACCAGCGAAAACAGCAATCACAATCGGAAGCTCATGTTCTTTCAGGAAATCCGTCATGTTCTTGCATATCACAAAATCCAACTTATCTTTATGCTATAGTAATAGTAATAGTAATAGTAATCAATCTTGACTGGGAACACTACTGTAAAATGATCAATGTTACTGAGTAATTAAACAAACGAGAAACGTACAGTTGAATGCCATTAGTTTGAGGTTCGTCTATGTGATCGACAACAAGTGAACGTATGTACATACTATACTATACTATACTATACTATACCCCTAATTAATTCACAAGGTTAGGCAGTGTATTTCTAAACGACATATATGACAAGGTATCATAATAATTATTTTAATTAACTCTAACCTTTAGCAATCCAAATTTATAATTAAACAAAAATAGGTAATACATGATTTGTATTTAATGTGAGGTAATAATATAACATACCAGTGGCAGGGGCAGGGGCAGAGGCAGAGAATGAAGTGATCGAGTGAGAATCCAAGTGTGTATATTTATATTAATGTGTCTGTGTGTGTGTGTGTGTGTGTGTGTGTGTGTGTGTAATAATATAATATTGTATATATAGAGCCGAGATCGATAAAATAGAGAATACATGGCATTTATTACGCCCATGGTTTTTTATGGGTGTTGTCGTTATCTCGCTAACATTAATTCCTGTATCATGTATGCTTAAACATGATCATGTAACCTATTGCTTTTCTGATTCAAAGAATGGCATTCTACTATATATCAAATGAAAGAATACAATTGGTTTTGAGTCTTTTGATTTATAATTAGATCACGTAAAAGTTATTGTTAAAAGTAACTTTTTATATTACGATGAATATAAAATTATCTACAAATATCTAATGTTTGGTGGTATTTCATGTAACAAGTCTCGTTTTGGGAATCACTGTGGATTAGTAAGCTAAAAATCAAAATAATTATATATATCATATATGTAGCGAATACTACGTCTAAAATATTGTTTGAATCAGTTTTGATTAATGTTCAAGTCAAAATAACTAGATCATCAATATGTTATGCTTGTAAGCATCTAATTATAACGGGTATCTATTTATCTAAATAACTAATATCAAATAAAAAAAGTTTTGCCTATATTTTGAGTTTCTGTACTTAATTTTTGTTTTTATATATTTTAGAGAGAGATTTTGTTGGACCGTAAACGCATCGTCTATATGTCTCCCATGTAATTGATGAAAATCGTCTAATTTAATAAAATATTTAATCCAACCACCTTTAATTGGAAGGAGCGAAAGAGAATAACTAAAAACGCCAACCCCGTGTGACCAAACTTTACTATTTGGCATTTGCGAGTGAGTTGTTCTTTACGACACCCACTGCAATCTTGTATTTATATGGCAATTCTCTTGTTAAAATCAAAACTATTATTTATTTATTTTAACGGCACGGATGGTCATTCAAGTACTCTTACCCTTTTAACACAGTTTTGAAGGCCCAGCCTTTTCAAAGAGGAATCAAGTTTAGGATCTGATTTGGTGTAGAGCAAAAGAAAATTATTCAACTCCGAACAACTCGATCCGAATAAACTAAATAACTTGTTATTCGACTCAATGAACGTACACTCTTATGACCATATGAAAAGGTCTCAGGCACCCACCTTAACCACTAGGGTAGAAGATCAATATTGGTATCAAAACTATTTGTGTTTAATTTTTGTCTGACATGCAACTTAATATGAAAAAAACATATTGCTTAATGTTACTACGCTATATGTACAATTACCAATTTACCATTCCGATACACATTATAACAGTCCATTTTATGCTAGATAAATGTAAGACATGCAAAGTAAAAAAAACAAATTAGGTTTATTTAAAATTTTCAATCTTATGACAAACAAAATACTTGTGTTTAACAAGCTTATATGCTTAATTAACAAAAGTTAGTCTGTACATTTTCATAAATGACAGTCATAGAAGAATGATTAACAGCTAGCAAAGTCGATTATTTGTTTTAGTTAAGTTTAGCTTTCAAACGCACCTAACAATTGTCTACATTATTTTACTATAGACTTTTGTAACATTGATCTTTATTGTTAAACATAAATGCAATACTATTATCTTGCAAATAAACATAAAAACAAATTACGGTTGGGTAGCCAAATAAGAATTAAATTAAACTGTTATAACTATTTCAAGTTCTTTATTTTCCAATCTTGTCTCGTATTCACTAAAATGTTATAGGCACAGAGATTCTATAACACCATATGTATTATGAGACTGAGACTATCTGTAGTATATTTCTCCATAATCTTGTGTCATTATCGCCTTTGTTATTTCAGTTATTCATATATCTTTTAAGCAGATAACACTTATAATGATATTTCATAACTAATTAATAAACTATGTATTTTTTTAAATAATATAAATATATAAAACATAAACATAATACACTGTTTAAAATCTAATAAATTTTTTATCACATTTCACATGCTCCAGAATTTAAAGGACATGTAACCAAACGGATCATACCAACACCAAAGGACATGTAATCAAACGGGTACCAAGATATTGGAATAATGTCCTTGCTTGAGGGTGTTAAGTCTCGTTAAGAACAAATAATGTAAGCTCATGAGTAATTTTAGATTGTTAGTGAATTAGTTAATATAATGTTGAATTACGATGGGGGACTTTTTGAAAGCGAGAACTTCTTTCTTTTTCTTTATTCGACCTACTTTAGCCGAATGAAAGGAAACTTTCACGTTTGGCCTCAGTGGGAAAATAAAATGGAGCACCTACTAACGCATCTTCACAGACCAAGAACTATGAGATCACTCCTTTCACCCGGTGCTTGACTTAGCTCCTGCTCTGCGCAGAGTCCGGGGAGGGGCCGGATCGCTTCGCGATATGATGTACGCAGCCTTACCCTGCACTTTTTGTAGGCTTGAACCCATGACCTCAAGGTTACAAAGCAGCAACCTTACCAGTTGCTCCAAGGCCTGCCCTCCAGGAATAAGCATATAAATACAATCACTAGTCTTACTAACTATTAAGGAGTGTGATTATTGAAAATATGATTTGTTCTCTCCATGAACCTATGGACCATTTTTTCATAGAATCTCGTCTAATAACTAATAATAAGTTTCTATTAGAATACTAATACGGAGCACAAAGGATAATATCAGATGTGTAGAAAGAGTTGCGCTACTTGTCTCGATCCATGGAAACTACATGATTCAAAATAATATCCCAATCCTAAGGATCCATAGGATTAATTGTGGATCTAGCACAAAAATAGAACGACGAGTTGTTTAGTCTTCTTTTTTATATTTTAAATTTTATATATCTATATAAGTATGTATCTATCTAAAATATATGCATGTTGGATTAAACTTAATCCTTTTAGTAAAAGATTGGGCCGAGTTTCATTGAAATTAAACTAATAGAAAGAATGTTATCTCTTCTTATCTGTGTCCTTATCTGTATCTAAAGTATCCATTTTCTGGAACTCAAATTTGATCTCCTTCCATACGTTACAAGCATCACCTAGTTTAGGACTCCATTTGATATCGTCACGGATAATTTCATTACCCGCACTAGCAAGATCGTGTCCCTCATTACGAGCTTGTACACATGCTTCTAGAGCTACTTGATTAAATACGGCACCGGGTGCATTTCCCCACGGTCCTCCATCGAACTGTAATATGGAATCATCCCCAAAGATCTCTGTTAGAGCAATCATATGTCAAACTTGAATACCCCTCCCCCCGAAGCTATAGGCAGAACACCTGGTAGAGAGACCCAATCTTGGGTGAGATATATACCGAAACTTCTATATGTTTCCATAAAATCATCACGCATTAAATCAACAAAGCACAAAGTGATTTATCTTTCCCTTTCAAGTTTACCTAATATACGTAACAATTTAGGTAGTATGAGGATGTGCATACCATGATTCTTTTGTCTTTCAATAACTGCATGCATTGCGTGGTGAATGTGAAGAAGTAGACCATTATCTTGGCAATAATGAGCCAAGCTAGTCATGCATTATGATAGGAACTCCCAATTCTCTGGCTAAAACAGCTTTTTAATCATTTCTTCGCATGTACCCGCACTAGCATATGAAGTAATGCCCTTTGATTTCACATGTTTCAGCTTATGCTTTATAAATAGCTTCGACACAAAATAAGAAATGGTCTATCCAACGCATAAACGAATGGGAGTTCATGTTCTCATCATCTTTAGTGAAATCAAGGTCACCACGAAGACCTTCATAACAAGCTCTACCGTAGTTTTTAGCGGATTATCCCAATTTAGGATAAGTAATACATCCCAACTGGTCATGACCATACTCGTTCAATTTATCTCTCTCAAGTTGGATACCGTGAGCCGGACCGTCATAAGTGTTAACCTATGTAGTAGGGATTCGCAAATCTTCCAGATGTAGAGCACACATGGCTTTGTATCCGAATACGTTACCTACAATGAAAGTCAACTTCATGAAATATAGGTAGTAGTTATGATCGATTTGATATAAAAACAGAATAATGTGTATCTTTCGTTGGGGATTCACTGGGAGATTCCCTTTTGATTGGAGTCTCCCCCTGGATTTTGGCCCTATCGATAGTGGTTACTCCAGATCCAAAGCACCCCTTTTCCATTTACAGAGAGATCCAATCGATTTTATAAATAATTCTTATATAATTGAACACTAATTAGTTGATTATAAATTAGTTTATTTATTTTTATTTAAAATAACATATCACACAAACAAATTATATTCTATAACCCTTTCTGTCTTTTAAATTAGATATGATCTCACATTCATCCTTTTGTCCATCCCCATTATTGCCTACAAATGAATGTCGTTAGTAAAACAAGGTTTGTAAGTGTGAGTTTTAAAACAATTGCAACCATTGTTATGCTAAATTGTTTTTTCATCCATTACTTTTCTTGTGTTACTATGTGACGTGCATCTGATGCTATTGACATTTTCTAGATTGTTTACATCAATCCAATCCTACTTTATATATCAAGTAGTTTGACATGTGAATCTTGCGACTTTATATATCAAGTGGTTGAGCTTCAGGTAAATCATTTAAAAAAAAATCATAATGTAACCATTAAAGGTAAGTGTATCATTCAAAGTAAGCTATCACTAGACAGATTTGATAAATGGTAAGTCTAATTCAAAGAAACTTAATCTTCAAGCAGTCTCTCTCCTTCCCTCCTAATTCAAAGCAAGGAATATTAAATTAATGTTTCGGTTTGGGTTTGGGTTTCCAACAAGAAATAGCATAAATTATTCTTCCTTTCCACCCTTGAAGAAGCCAGTCATTGTCTTCATCAATCATGAAATCCTTATGATACAACCCAACCTTCTCTTTCGCCACTTTAATCACACCGCGACCAAAAGGAACCGATACAAACCCCATTCTTAAATTACGAACATGCCACTGCTTATATGTTTCCGGTCTTTCAATTCTCTCCCAACCTTCACATGCTATCACATTCAAAGCTTCTCTTCCAAACACTTCTCCTTCAAGCAGCATTCTCTCTGATCGTTCACGCGGCACGTTGGTTTCAAGCATATCAAACAATGCTGAAAAATGAAAAAGCGCTTCCTTGAACCGGGTCAGAAAAAACGGGGCGTTATAAGACCCGTTAAGAATCCCGTGTACAAAGATATCCGGGTTAGCTTTCTTTATCAAATCAAGAACCACGTTTCTCGCACTCTCCACGCCTACGGTTTCATCAAGCACGTTTTTCGATCGGTACATACAGTTAACCACCAGAAACTCACTTCTCTCGATCTTAAGATCCTCAATACTCACATTCTCCCATCTTTTCGCGATAGGGTTGTACTCAAATGGGACGTTGAATCGGGCAGCATACTCTTTCAACCGCGCACCCGTTTCTTCGATTGTTTCAGCTGGTCTGAACCCGGGTTGCGGGAACTCGATTCCGGTTAATCGTAACCGTGGTGGCCCGCCTTTTCGTTGCGAGATACGTTGAATGAAAGTGGGCCACTGAAACCCGTAAAGTATACCAAAATCAACAACATGTAGCCGCGTAGCGTTTTCTGCCATATCCATTATTGTCCTGTTTGAAGCGAAATTTGAAATCTTTCTAAAAGGAGAAGAAGCAATGTATAGATAGTATGCTTTAATGTAATCAGCAGCAGATGTTTTCTTGTTGACTAGACCTCTATGAATCTGACTACCGGTGCCAGCTAAGCGCGCCTCGAGGCCGTTAGCAAAACAATGAGCTAAGCGTTGATTACCATCACCAAAAGGCGAAGCGTGTTGTCTGATTTGTCTTAAAAGCTCACCTGCATTTCTTCTGTCATCAGTAGCAACAGCTTGTGCACAAGTAACTAAAAGTGTTCTTAAATCTATCACTTGTTTTTTATGTTTTGGTTTTTTACCACGACTTTTCCTTTTTCCTTTAATTAAACTTTCATCTTTGTAATTGTATTTGTGTCTGTCTTTGCTTGTTTCAGTCCTTAAAGTGTTGCGCATTAACCTTAATGCCACATCACCTGGCCCCATACTACATAAGAGAATCAGGTCAATTTCATTTGACCTCAAAGTAGGATCATCAAAAATGGCGGCCTGCTTGTTACTCCTTTCATCGTCGTCTTCTTCGCGGTAAGAGCTTTTTCTCACCCTTGATCCACTGAAATCAGTTAACAGATTGCTGTCAACAGGAAGAAACTTGTTAGCTTCTTCGAAACCTTTGTTAAACTTCATCATCATCTGATTCTTATTGTAAATGTCAGAGGTACGAAAACTGTTTTCAGCTGAATCCAACAAATCAATTACATTATTCGACTTGTTTGACGAGATACATGATACGTTATAATGTGGATTTGAATCATTTTGTGAGTAATCAGTACCGTTAGGGGATTCATCGGCATACGTATTATGATCTAACGAAGAACTATCATGTGGACTCTGTATAAACTGGTCAACGGAAAACAAACCTTCATCGTAGGATGGTGATGGAGGATACTTTTTGCCGAGGACTTCATAGAAGGATTTCTCAGCAGCTTGAAGATCTAGAGACTCGTAAAGTATACAAGATTTATCATCCATATCTTCTTCCATAAGCACCTGACTGATATATCCCAAGATCGCATCTGACAGATCACAATCTTCATGAAGCTCATTCTCCAGACTCGAACTAGCAATCGGCGACGGAGAATTAGTTGGAGGATCAAATCGTAGACCTCTAAAGTTGTGAGGATTCTGGTACACGGTCGCCGGATCGTAAACCGAAAAGGAGCGATTATATAGGGCTTTTTCATCTGGTAGATTGCCGATTTGAATTCCATTCCGGCTAACTGAGCTACCAAATCTCCGATCCATTTAGATGGAAGTGAAGATTAGATGAAGGAAGGATTGATTTGATAGTGTGAAAGTGGATTCAACGAAGGAGAGAGATGTGTTATGATTGACGAAAGTGCATCTGAACATTGACCACCATCAATGGCTGTGCTGACGTGTATTAGGAAGTCAACTATAGGAAAAACCTCGGACCACGACGTTAATTAAAACTTTGAAAGGATTTTTTTTTTATTTTTTATTTTTTTTTAAAGAAAAACTTCATTAGAAATCCCAATCCTAGAAAATCGAGGACAACAAACAGAAAACAAAAATTACAACACAAATTTACATCAATCTACCTAATTTACTGATTTATACTTTGATCTATTAAAAAATCACAAAATACTTAAAGATCTAATATTCCTAAAGACGTCTTCAGTTTTGGAATGCTTCCCGGAGAATCTAAGGTCGTTTATAGCCTTCCTTAAGCATCAACACGAAACTATAATGATGACTTGTATGGCGGATTTCTCCGCCTCCATTCTACCGCAATGAATGTGCATCTCCAGGAGGTCCCTAATAGAAAATGCAAAGAAATTGTGAAGGCGACACCACAAACTAATCTTTTGCCATATAATCGAAGAAAAACCACATCCCGTAATAAGGTGGGACACCGACTCCCCTGCCTCATTGCACCAAAGGATGACACTGATTTATATTGGTACCAGCTTATTCACCCGTGTACGACACGGATGTGCATTAAAATAAAATTTTCAACGAAATCATATGCAAAGAAAATTAATACAAATAAATTAAATTTTTAATAGTTATAGAAAAAGAAAAACTAATGTACAATTTACAAGTCTCTAAACACTTCATTTTATATAACTTGATATTATATATATTTACTTAAAAATAATTCTTCGTCCACAAATACATTTTTAAATCATACGTTTCTTCTAAGGTTTACTTATCATGTTTTATCCGTAATTTTACTATGTGAACTTTAATTGTATGGGTTTCCATATTTACATCAAGATTGTTAAGCATAGCTATATCCAGTAAAGTCATTATATGTAATTTGGTTGTATAGAACAAATGTTTAAAATACGAAATTAAAAAAAAAATTCAAAAACCAATAATACCGGACTATGACATTTATACAGCAAAGGACGTCTTAAGATTTGATGTGTAAATTACATTATTAATTGTGTTGATTATATAACTAATGTCGTTTGAAAAATAGAAGAAGTTCAAACTGCATAACCAAATTGAAAAAGGAAAAATACCGGACTTTAGCAGTGAATAAATGAAATAGATGATAAGATATTCATAAATACAATATAGAAATTAATGATAGGTATATATATATATTTTTTAAGCTTCTAATTTCTTTTTACAATAGATTAAGAAAGTAGTAGTGTGATTATGTTATCAAAAATTAAATTAGAAAAATAAAGAAAGTATTTATAAATAAAAAACGGAAATAAATATTGCATTTAATGTTTTTGTGTAATACATAACATGTAACTTATTTGTTTTTTTAATCACTAAATGAAAATTGGTAAATAGGTAACCAGGAGATGACATGTGTCGAAATGTAATTCGTTTATTAGAAAGGATATATATATTGATGATGATCTTCCAACCGTCGTCAGATGTTATCTGGGCCGTTGAGAGGAGTGTTTAGAGGCATTTCAAAGTCCTCACATATGACATATGGAAAGACAATGCATTGGAACTTTGTTAATAATAGATGGATACAGGATAAGTGAAAAACAAATTACTCTTTTCAAGATGTTAAAAATGGTTTATACTATCTTTTTTGGATTCATATATTTACAATTGAATTTTTTTTTATCATTATCATATTAGTGTGAAGCCGTGAAAGCTTTTTTCAATGACGTATTTGTTGGAATTAGTTTATCCATACAATTAAATAAAGCAAAGTTTTGTGTTCTCCCGCCCAAACCATAATTCTCAGCATTGGTTGTGTCTTTAGGATTTATTCAGGGAAACTACGGAAATTGATGGAAACGTATCATAATTACCGATTCTTTGTCGACATTCAAGAATTTCAGTTCCTTATTAAAGTTTATGATTCGCAATTCAAATTCCTTTTTTGTATTTGTTGTTGGTTGTCCGGATTAGTTAGTTTCTTGATCTCGGATTCTTACTTCACCATTTAGTTGCTCTTGTGTTGGCGAAGACGAAAAGATTCTCCTTGAGGTATGAATTACAATCTATGTTATTCATCGTGGAATCGTATATAAACTAGGGTTTGCTCATTCTTTACTCTTGATTCTTTATGTTCGCTAATTGAAAGTCGGAACGAAGAACAGATCCAGAATTAAAGTTGTGGCTAGTTTACAGGCCCGGCCCAGTGGGTAAAGCAACCCAAGGTAGGGCTTTGGGCCTCCACTTTTCTTAGGGCCCCATTTCTTGAAATTTTATGCATATATGTATATATTAAGCATTAACGGCCCACTTGTTACTTCCTGACATTGCAGTACCCCTAATTGTGTGAAAAAAATGCGCCAAGCATTAATTTGAGCTTCAATTGAAAGCTGCAACCGATCATTATGTTTAGTATTAATATTAACTGAAAACGGCAGAATCAAAGCGTCTTCAATAATGAAGATCTAGGTCGGCACTCTAGTTTGAGTTAATCGTTGTTTTTTTTATTTTAATAACATCGGCAATTTCTTACTACTCAAACAATTAGATTTAAAAGGGGTGTCCCCTCTTGTTGGGCTCAAGGTAAATGGGTTTGTTGCGGATCAAGCTGCATTTAATGTGGAATCAGGAAAAGTTGCAAAACACAAGAAAGCTTGCTCGGAGAATCAACACGTGTTTATCCCTTTTTGCCTTTGATACATTTGGTTTTCTAGCCCCAGAGTCTGTGGAATTTCTTGATAGGGTTTAACGGGTCGTGCATAGCAATGTTTCGCCCCCCTAAGACCCAACGCTTTGTTTTTTTCTAGGATCGGTTTTGCAATACAAAAGGGGGTTGCGGCACAGCTTGTTGCCCGCTTACCCGCCACGTTATTGTAATCGGTTAAATGGGTTTTATGAAATGATTTTATTTCAAAATAAATAAATAAAAGGTAGAACTTAATTTATTTTGCCTAATTGCATTTAGATCTTTCTCGTTTATGCTTGCTTATTAAACTTCTATTTTTTGCTTGATTATTTAGAATACCTCATTCCTTAATTGGGGTTTCTTGTTTTGCCTACATTGTGTTTGATAAAATCATCCTATGGGAATTGGGTTTAGCTAGTAAACGATTTTGTATAACTTGTGTTTATAAATTTTATTTATAATCAAATCAACTGAAACCTTTGGATTTGAATTTACATTTTTCATTGTTTTAGTTTGTTGCATATGTTATGGAGGATCATTGGATACTTGAAAAGCTTTCTGATTTTAAAATTTTTATCATGTGCTTGTTATCTGGCTTCATGCATATTCTTGTTTGATGTTGATCGAAATTTTGAAAGCAGTTAAATTGGAACTGATGGATGAGCGTTCCCTCTTGTTAAAGGTTGATATTTTTTAAAACATATTATTGTTTATGAATAATTGTTTACTACTAGCTTAAACTTTATTTCACTTTTGAGGATTTTCTATAATGTATTCTTGTAGGTGTTTTGAGTATATATGAGAATCAAGCTTAGGTTTCAGGTAGTATTCAATTTGAATTGCAAGGTTTATGTTCTCTTTCGTATATTGCAAGATTTTTGTCGATTGTTTATTTGAGGGGAAAATGAAATAAATTTACCGTTGTTAATTTGAGAAAAAAAAAAAAACATAGGAAATGATATGATCTAGATAATATTAAGCAAAAACATAAATACTTTTAAAGGCCTCATTTTTAGAGTTTGCTTAGAACCACAAAAAACATTGAGCCGGCCCTGCTAGTTTACTAAAACTGAAGTTGTATATAATCATGTTCTTCGTTGTGAGATTTAATATGAAATATTTATACGTAATAACGGTTTTTCTACCTAAGATTTCAAAGACTTAAACAGTTTTAGTCAACCCTTAATAGTTTTCGTCTATAACGTTTCAAATCTTTAAAATTTTTGTCATTAAACCTTTAACAGAAAGTTGTTAAAACTTGAAACGTTAGAGACAAAAACTGTTAAGACCTGAAACGTTAGGGACTAAAAATGTTAATACTTGAAAAATTAGGTACAAAAACTTTTAAGACTTGAAATGTTAGAAATGAAAAATTTTAATACTCGAAACGTCAAATTTTTGCCAGCATTCACAACCCATCCACATCTTCAATTTTTTGCCAAAAGAACAAAAAATCACCCTCCATTCCATCCCTCATCCCCACCCAAGAGCCAAATCGCCCTTTAAACCCGTATTTCAGCTTCAGGAGGACGGTTTGTGGGTTGAATTTGTTTTTATATATGTTCGATCTGGGTTAATAAATTCTAGAAGACTGGTATGCATGTATAATTGAGATTCATGAAAGACAATTCAGATTCAGATTTTGTCCAGCCATTGTGATGATTCTAATCTACTACGTACATCAACATGTTTGTTAATTAAAAGAGATTCCCTGCCTTAACAGGCAACCCAACATTCTGATAAACCCTAATCTCACCACCTAAACCTGCGGTCACAATAACCAACCCCCACGCTGAACCTGAACCTGAACCTGAACCTGAACCATCATCGGATTCATCATGATTTGTGTCTGCTTCTAATTTTTGTTCCTTTTTTCCATGCCAAGGTACTGCAACAGTGACGTCGTTACATAAAAAGTGTTCATAACAAGTGTTTGTTGTCACATATTTGGGTTTAATAGTTTTTGTTGGCTTCCAGATGTATACTTGTGAATCTTCACTTGCACAAATTACGTACTTCCCATCCACACTATATTGAGCTGAAAATTGACTGCTACTATTTTTGTAACCTGTCACAATATAATACGTTATATATAATTATAATTATTAATTAACAAGTATCAAAACCTCGCTACCTATGAGTTTCTCAATCACATGTAACCCGTCTATGATTCTAACACGGGAATCAGCAGATGTAACTAACACTTCAGATGGGTTCGAAGGAGAAAACTACATATATATATATTTATATCACAAGCCAGGATTAATATCATTCGATGTATGTATGTTAAATCTAGCATTGAAGAAACCTGAAAACTTGTTATCTTTTTGGGATCCGCCTTCGCTTTAGTGTGCAGCTCAATCTGATCCTTTTGCTGAAGCTTGCAATCTAAAACAAAATATATATATAGATTTCATTTTAATTAAAACTATTTTGAGTTAGCAGCGGTTTGTTTATATATATATATATATATATATATATATATATACCGGCAGTTGTATAGGTCTTACAACTTCCTTTGTGTAATCCAACAACCGCACCCTGAACAACAACATGTACACATTAACTAGCTAGGTACGATCACCCAAACAAACATCTTATATATATATTGACATACTTGGCCATCAGGATAATAAGAGACAGCAGTTATCATGTCATAAAGATCACTCCAATCCACAACTTTCCTACTTGGTATGCTCCATATTCTAACCTTTTTGTCTAACGACCCGCTTATGAAGTAATCATCATCCACTGGATTGAACTGTATGCAAGTCACTGCCACAAACATATATATCAGACGACAGATCGATATATACATCTACGTTTACAAGCTATGTGTATTATACCATAATCACTATGTGCAAACTGTTTCAAACAAGTCTTTGTCTCGATATCCCATAATCGTACGGTTTTGTCCATCGAAGACGAAAGCAGCAGCATCTGCCCAAAATCACAAATTAAAGATCTTGATCCGCATTTGGAAAATAATATATAATTACAACTTTCTGAACCTTGGATCTTGACCAAGATAGGTCCAATACGTCATCTTGGTGGCCACTGAATGTGCAAACGGGTTTTTCCGACAGACCAAACATACTTTCCGGAACCTTTACGTACTCTGGAACCTCCGATTTCTTTTTATTATTTTTTACTTTTTTCTTTTTCTCTGCGGTTGAACCATCCGGTGGTAACGGTGGCCTGTTATCCGAACCCTTATCATCTTCGGACCGCATTGACTTAACATCGCATTCTTGCACTTCCCATACATGAATAACTTTATCTTCACCACCGGACGCTAAATATCGTCCATCAAAACTAAATCTCATAGTCCAAATCGACCCGTCGTGCGCCTGGATCTTCTGACATAGATGCAACGCCGAGAATTCTTTTGTGGGTTTCCCATAAGCTTTAGCTTTAACCCATTCTGAATTCGAGTTCTTGTCGTTAGAAGTTATCTGTTGTTGTCCGTTGGTTTCCGAAGATGATGATGAACAAGTATCGGTTGTTGTAGTTTCAGGAGGATCCTTTTGTTTTTCTGTTTTTGATGATATGCTCATTGAAAGTCTTAGGTTCTTCAAAATAGCAGCCCCTTTCTTCTTGCTATTTCTAAAGCTCTTACTAAGATACGAGTTAGTCATCATCGCCAATTTACCCTCATTTCTCTTGCGACTTGTTCTCCGCATTAGTTCCTTCACAACCGGTGAATGCCCAACGCTATGCTCAAATTCGTCCATTGTCAGCTGCTTCCCGGTTTGTACATCACTCACCTTATTCCACATTCCCTCGTTATTGAACTCTTTCACCACGAATTCCTTTCCGGTGTCTAGATTCTTGATCAAGAAGAAAGAATCCAATTGTTGGGTGTTCTTGCTCAAACATGTCAAGGAAGCTTTTGGTAGCTTTGTATTAACTCTAAGACCATTGGCATATTGACATGATAATCCGACCGATGGTGTCACCAATTCCGATGATGTTCTCGTAAGGCGTTGTTTTGATACTGACCCAATCAAATCCTCTTTTCGGCGTTTTGTGTTGAAAGAGCTTGTTTCTATATCACTATCTGATCTACAACGAACTAACAATATAGGCTGCGAGGAAGTCTCAGCCTGATCTTGAGCCTGAGCCTTCTGATGAGGTTGTGATTTAGGTTCAACAGCTTCAGGTTCAGGCTCAGGCTGGGGTTGTTGCTCAACTTGCAACTGTGGTTCAGGTTGAGGCTCAGTTGTCGCATGTGATTGCAACTCATGTTTGACGTCTCTTGATTCCTCTCCATGAGGTGAAGTTTTTTTTACCGGTGAATCAACATTTGGGTTTTCATTCGACTTGGTTGCGTCTATAACACTAGGTTTTGTTGAAACCAATCTTTTTGAACATGGTTTATTGAATTGGGTGCTAGCCAATCGAGCAAAATCTTTTTTGCTATTCAACCCCATATCTTGTAGAAGCCGCCTTCGCCTGTCGGTGATCGATCCGGGTGCAACCATCCACATGTCATATTGAGCGGTGGAGGGGACCGTAGTAACTTTTTGAGATTCCTTTTTCGAAAAAAAGGAATTGGAGATGAGGTTTTGTGAGAAAGACACTCGACTATCATTGAATTGTAGATCGTTGTTGTCGTCGTCATCAAATTCAGGTAAAGGCATGTCAAGAGGGACAACAACAGATAGACGGTTGGTACTTTCAAAGAATTCATCATCATTATCTCCTTCATTGAAATCATCCCAATTCATCGTCACTGTTCTCCGCTCCATTGTCACACATTTCCTGATTTAAAAAAAAAAAAAAAAAAAAAAAACTCAACAGGTATCGATTTGTATCTAAAACTTGTCTTTGTTTCTGTTTTAGGGAGATGTTTTTGTTCTTGAGGAATGAGAGGACAAGAGAGAGGAAAAGAGAAAAAAATGGGGCGATGATCTTATTAATATTTACTTGGCTTAATATAAGTTAATTGGTTCATGTTTTGAGCCACGAACACAATTCATATGCATATATGTAATATATTTAGTTCTTCGTCTCTAACTCCCGGCCTCTTTATTTAAAATATAAAAAACATAGTATTGCAAAATAGTATATAATGATTAAACAAACAATGAAACAAATATTACACAATTTCATTCCACCGGAATCATAACTTCATTGGTCCTAAACGCCAGCAACAGGGGCGGATCCATAGTGTCGGGACCGTGTTCACATGAATACCCCGCTTTTCGAAAATTTAGTAGAAAATTTTTTTTTTAGTGTTAAAAGTCTGAGTGAATACATAACTATTTTAAAGGGTGAATCTTACCATTAATATATTTCAGCCTAGTGGTCATTGAACATTTGCACCTTCGTGAAGATTTCACTTCACCTCAGGTTCGAATCCCATTTGGAGTTAATTTTTTCGTTTTTTTTTTCCTTTTTTTTTTACTAAAGCTAGGGTTTTATTTGGACTTTCTAAAACACGACTTCATCAGATTCACGCACGCAGGTCTGCTCCCAAATACACACTCATTGTCTGCTTCCGAGTTCCAATCAGTTGCTCGAGCCTCCGACGACCGGCGACCAGAGACCGACGACCGGCGCCTCTGATCTCTTGCTCGACCGCCGCTGCTCTGCAGCCTCTGCTCGACGCCTCGACCGGGCCTCTGCTCTCCTGCTTAGCCTCAGATTGGCGATTACCCATCCTCAAAATCAAAAATTTACTTTGATTTGGTAAGATATTCTTCAATTCTTGCATTTATTTTGTTGTATTCTTATTTGTCATATGAAATTGAATGGTATTGTGATTTGTGTTATTGAAATTGATTGTTAATGTGTATTTTGGTTTAGTTCAAGTACCTAATGTTAATGTGTATTTAGGTATTATGAAGATTCATTCGTATTTCCAACCATCAAATAATGAATCATCATCTTCATCTAGTAAACCTTCAAAAATATATTTGGATGATCTTCCATGAGATCCTTCCAAAAGAAAACCAATTTCATCTTATCACCCTAGTCAATAGGATGAAATTAGAAGAGCCTATTTGCTTAAAGGTCCATGTCAACCGATAAAAGACAATTATCAAAAAACAAATTATAGTGGTAAACTTAGAAAATTTAATCCGGAATTGTACAAGTAAAAACATGGAAATTGGCTAGAATATAGTGAATCAAAAGATTTAGTTTATTGCTTGTATTGTTACTTGTTTAAAGAA
>WOUH02000001.1:2235269-2258271 GCA_009936405.2 Stevia rebaudiana
GGCAATTCGCAGTTTACCGAATTACTTACTGTTTAGTGTTTGTGCACATTCTGTATGTTGTGTGACATATCTAATTATTCCTGATTATATATATATATATATATATATATATATATATATATATATATATATATCACATGTAACAAGTAATAATCCTAATAAAATGAGATTCTCTAATGCCGAAAGTGACTGGATTCAGAGTCGGAATTTACGGGGTGTCACAGTTGAAAACTCTTAAATCTTTCAAAACGTTTATCCTCTTCGAAAAGGTTTCCGTGAAAACCCTCTTTTCGAATAGAGGATCTTAAACCTAAAATTATTATCCTAACACTTTGCGAATAAGTTTTCAAATATCCTATTAAGTATTATGTTATCAAATGATAACTTTTTCATAAAAATTTTAACCATCTTTGTTTCCTCTTAATCTTAACAGATGGAAGAAGAACAACCTATTCAGGAACCACCATCACTGGCCTTCGAACATAAAGATCATAATGTCATTGCATTCCTTGATTTCACTTCTCCAAAGAGTGAAGGATTTAGAGACTTGATGCATTTTCTGATTAACTCTAGGATCCATTATGCTTTGATTGCAAATCCTCCTATTTGGGAAGACCACATCAAACAATTCTGGAATACTGCCCAAAAATCTGATGACAATCAAAGTATCTCTGCAACCATATTTGATCATCAGATTACAATCACAGAAACTGAAGTTAGAAGGGTACTACAATTGGGTGAGGGTCAGAATGGAGCCGATTGCTTCTCGATTGAACACATTTTAGAGGTGTTTCAAGCAGCCGGATATGAGGGTGGAATCGAGAACTGTCAAATCTTGAAAGTTCGTTTCAGCAAGGAATGGAAGTATTTGTTACATGTATTTCAGCATTCCATTTCAACCAGAAAAGCCAGTTGGGATGATTTGGCACAACATGCATCATCTGCAGTTGTTGGATTGATAAATAACGAACCATTTAATCTATCTGGTTATATCTTCAATGGGTTGAAAGAAAATGCTTCTGCAAAAAGACATAAAAAGTTCCTCTCGTACCCTCGCTTTCTTCAACTATTGATAAACGACTTACTTCCAAATCTTGAACACTCAGAGGATCAGTTAATCATCAAAGCTCCAACTGCTGGTGTATTTACAGATTTGAAAAGAAGGTACAATCCTCCAAAGTACCGAGGGGTTGATGTTCCAATCTTCGAGTGCATGCGAGATGCAAACTTACCTGGGCCAGTTGCACCTGAATTAGAGGCCCAACCTCAGTTTGAGCAAAATGATCCTGAGGTTGAGGAAAACGTTCAAGTAGAAAATGAACCTGAACTGGCAGATGAACAAATAAATGTGGAGCATGATATTGATAATCAAGAAATGCAAATTGAACATCTTGAGGAACCAGCACAATTACATGTTGAACCCGAAATTGATGTGATTCCAGTACAGATTGAGGAATAGATTGAAGTTGAAAATGTTGATGATCAAGCTGAGGAGGGGCATGGAGAAAATGAGGAACCGGTGCATCAAGAATTTGATTTTAATGATCAAGTGCAAGCAATGGATTTGGATCAATCATCTGATCAACTGTTAGATCAGGTGGTTAACATGGTTGCTCATTCTGATGCACCAATTATTGAACAGGTTCAAGCACAACAGGAGCCGATTCTCCTTATATTCCACAACAAGTTGATGAGATTATGTATGACATTCCAATTAAAGATGAAGTTCAAACATCATACACTCCTCAGGCAATGGTGGCTTCTGATCACGATGTATCATCTCAACAAAACAAAGATAAAAGTTCATCTTTGGACTCCGAAACTTTAAAAGAATTGGAAAATCAAGTTATCAGATAGTTGAAAGAAGAAATAGTTGTGAAAGATCAAATCATTGAAAAACAAGCAAAAGAATTGAAAATGAAAGAGGTTGAGATACAAGAACTTCATGACACCATCTATAATCAAGCTAGTCATTCAAAAACTAAAGACAACACTATAGATGATTTGAAACAACAAGTAAGGGAGTTATCTGACAAATGTAAAGAATTAGAAGAGGCTAATCTTATTTATACTTACATTATAAAGCCAATTGCTGAGACAAAGGAAGCTGAGAATGATGCTTCCAATAAGGGGGGAAAAGTGATGGTGCTAATGATGACTCAGCAAGAAAATTAGATAAGTTTGATGACCTGGAAGGTTCCTCTGATGATAATGGTGATGATGGTAATGATGGAGCGGTTGAGACTCTCATTACCTCTCCAATTCAACCTGAAAATGTGCAAACACCGGTTCAAACTGAAACTAAGGATGAAATTGTAAAGAAAAGACCACGTAAAGAAATTCTTGATGAACCTGAGTCAAAGAAAGCCAAATCTGATAAAGAGCTAAGTCCTCGATCGAGGCATTTGATTGGAATTTTAAGTCAACAATCAGACTTTAATCCAACTCAAGAAGCACAAGTATCTCCTTAAGTAGTTGAAACCGTTGAAGTTCGAGATTCATCAGATGAAAAGATTGATGCGTTAAAAGATGATATCATTGATGATTATTCTGAGGGACACAGTCTTCTTGATGAAAAAGTTGATTCTGATGAGCAAAAACTAAAGTTTGAGGTAGTTGCAAAGCAATCAATGAATAATCAATTCATGGTTCATGTGATGAGGTTAGTGGAACTGGGATACAGTGAAGATAAAGCTCTCGGTTTGGATCCAGAGCAGGCTAGACAGTTGGTAGCAGAGGCTGAATAGGCAGAATGGGATGCTATCCTCAACGCCAAACAGAAACAAACAGAAAAGAAGGTAGAACCGGTTGAAGAAAGAATAAAACACACAAAGAATCCATATACAATGTCAGATTTAGAAAAGAAAGAGTTTTTGTTGAGCAGAGGAATGGCGAGAAGGAGGGTTAGTCACACGAAAAGTGCAAGGTTATTGGAAGAGGTTAGGGGAATAATGGCTCAAGAAAAGAGAACCAACCGACTGACAAATCTTGGTTATCCTTTAAATCCAACTCCGATTCAAACTGTTAGACCTCAATATCGACCTCCCACTCCTCCCAGAAGGTTAGTGATCGAGATAAATCTTACAACTATTGAGGAACACATCAAAGAAATGAATTATCCTTCGATTATTGAAGCTGCTAAACAAATTTCATCCAGAGAGATAAAAGTAATTTAGTTGGTTGAGAAGAAACCTCCAGTTGAAAAGCAGATTATAGGTTGGAAATATGATGATGATTGGGGAGGTTTCTTAATCAAAAGAATGAATGGAGTGGTGGAATTTTATCAATTTGCTAATCAATTGGTTGGGTTACCAAGTGAAGATTTGAGGACGCTTGAAAGACTCCCTTTGACTAATCCATCTGGATTAAGCAGAGGTGTAGAAGTATCTATGCATTTAATGAAGTGGGTAACCAAGCACAAAATTCACAGAAGATCACTCTTAAGTGATATAAATAAAACAGAAAACGATCACTTCTTTCCTAGGCCACAAAGAAGCAGCAAAAGAATATTAACAAAAGCACAAAAAGAAAAGGATAATGAGGATGATGACAGGAGAAAACTTGCATTTCCTTACACTCAAAACAAAATAATGCCAAGGCAAAAATTGAAAGTGATTGAAGGAACTCAAGAAGAGAATCCCATTACTGAATGGTTTTATAACCAAGGGTCTCACGAATTGGTGCTAAGGAGATGGTCAATTGGGAGACAAGCAGATGAAATAAGATTTTTCGGTGATTTGGATCTGGTCTTGCTTGATCACAGTTACATACAGAAAATGGATTCGATGCAAATCCCTGAAATCAAGAATAAATATGCAAAAAGTGATCTTTGCCATTTTGTGTACTTCATCAAAGTCATATCTACGGCAGTAGAAATGGATCTAATTGAGAAAGCAATAAAAAGGGATCCAACAAAGAAGTTGTCATTAAAAGGAATATCAATGGTGATTGTTGATGGTGATGGGGGCCTACTTGTTCGAAGGAGAAACAACAAAGATATCACTTTTCGGACACAAGGACAAATTTTGGCTCTAAACAGAGAAGCAGTTAATGATCAAAGTAATGTAGACATCGTCATAACCACCGAAGCAGAAAAGAAAGCAAAATTCTTCTTTGAAGATGCTATCAAGTATTGCAATAAGCACTGTACAGATTAAAGGAAATCAAAGGAAAATAGTATTGGAAGCATCATTCGTAGGGGGAGATTGTTAGATCTATAAAAGAATGATACTTGGCAATACTATCACATCTTGTATCTATATTTATGTTTTACATTATCATGTAATTTTGTTGAAACATATATATATGTATATATAAACTGCATGATTTCCTTAAATATAATAAACAGTGCTTTAATAATGATCTCTGAAATAGGTTTTATCACGGGTACAAAGAATCTATAAACCTTGGACACAAAAGATCTTTGAGGATTGGATGGAAACCTGTACCAGTTTGATGAATAGTAATGATCGCCTCTCCTAGAGTTGCTTGGACAGTTTTGAGGATTTGATAAAGCTTAAAGATTTGTGAAGTTGACAAAGTTAAATCTTGTGGATAATCAACTGGAAAGCTATTCGGATAAGTTTGTTTATTCGAGTATGTCAATACTACCCGAATAAACAAAGAGTTGAAATCTTTTCGAAGATACTATTTATTCTTCGAAATGAACAAACCTATTTGAACAATGAATAGTGTTTGATCCTTGAGTAAACTTAAGTTTATTCGCAAAGGCAAACTCATTCGAACAATGTTTATACTGTTCGAACAGTACTGTTTTCTTTTCGAATAAACAAAAGATACTCGGATAAACAAAGTTACTCGAACACTGTTCCCTGTTCGGATGATCAAGAATCAAGAATAAAGAAATAAAGACAACTGTTCCTTATGCGAACGAATAAAAGTTGTTCGAAAGGATTCTTATTCGAACGCACTATTCCTTGTGCGAATGAGTAATTGAGTCTTCGAATGAACTGTTCCTTGTGCGAATCAACACTTTGTGGTATTCGCATAAGTTGAACTGGTGACGTCACCATTGGTCCACTGTGCCTTGTTCGAATGAGCTTACTGCTCTTCAAACACCTAAGTACACGTGTATTGATTGATGGGCCGTTTAGCATTTGTTTTATTCTCTCTGTAAAACATTCTAGGATCAGTCATTGTCTATAAATAGAATAAGTTAGGGTTTTTGTTGGTGTGCTGAATACGAGAGCTTTTATTGAGAGAGAAATTTTCTTTTGCAATACAAGAACATTTTGTTTTCACTCTTCACTGTTGTTTATCGTTTTTGAGCTCATGTCTTGATCCAATCCATCTTTGTTTCCGTCATTGATAGATTGTGGAGGTTTTTCCCGCCTTGTTGCAGTTGATTAGATTCATTCTTCTGATTTGGACGATCCTGACAGTTTCGAGTATTAACAGTTTTTGTCATTAACGTTTCAAGTCTTAACAATTTTCGTCTCTAACGTTTTAAGTCTTAACAATTTTCTGTTAAGAGTTTAATGACGAAAAATGTTAAAGACTTGAAACGTTATGGGTGAAAACTATCAAGGTTGACTGAAATTGTTAAACGTTGCAAATCTCCTAGACAAAATCGCATTTTACTCAATCTAAATTTAAATTTTGACTTTATTTAATTTGTATAATTACCAACTAAATTAAAGGAATCTATATATAAAAATGGTTAATGAATAAATTTAAAACCCAACCCATAAATAACTTAATATATATATGCAACAATTCAATGATAACAATCTTAAATATTGATAATGTAAGCTCATGTAATACATATGTTTTAAGCTAGGAAGTTTATAAAGATGTTGGTTTAGGCAAATATTTATATATTAGTATCTTAACAAAACAAATATGCACGTCATCATTGTACTCCTCAAATTGTTAAAAAAAAATAATATTACTTGAGGTTAACGACCTTGTTATATAAATAAAATATAATAATTTTTACTTAAAGTTTGCCAGGTAACATTACCAGATTACATGTGTTGGCATTATTTATAGCAAGAACCCTATATATATAATACATAGAAGTGTAGTTCAACACCAAAGTGTTCATTAGAGAGATTGAGATGACCGAGGAAGCTACACCCGTTGTGGAACCACAACAAACACTCCCAAGTAAGTTCCTTTACTAATTTTCTTTTTCTTCCAATCGGTTATATATTGTTTAAACATGATGTGATGTGTATATAAACATCTTTATATTCTACAAATGAACAAATTGCAGCTAGAAAAACAAGCTGGCCTGAGCTGTTAGAGATGAAAGCTGAAGATGCAGAAAAAAAGATAAAAGAAGAGATGCCAAGGGCTAAGGTTCACGTGATTCCTCATGACAGTTTTGTTACTATGGATTTTGTGTCAAGTCGAGTAAGGTTATTTGTCGACTCGTCACAAAAAGTTGTCAGGGTGCCAAAAATTGGCTAGATATGATGGTTGACCAAACTATGAAAGCATTGATCATATCGAATCCAACGATTATTATATATTTACATATGGTATCTTTTTATTTATCATTTGTTCATGTGTGGTTGATTTAGTGGACGGCTATATACATGTACGTATACAAGATCATATCTTTCGAGTAATCTGTTTCATATGTAACCAGTTTAATAAAATAATTACAATAATTATGTAAGCAGTTATGCTAAATAGATGTTAGGGCATGAAATCATACGGATATAGAGTCACATCATTCAGTTAGAAAATTCTAAGGCCAAACCAAAAACACTTTTATTGAAAAGTCAACCTAAATCATTGTAACAATTTTGACCTTCACTTGAAACACCATTTTTATCCAACATGTTGAGCACACCAATTTTGAACTTTACTCAATTTTTTTTTTACGTATTTTAATCCATTTTAAATTAATTTGATATATTAAATACTTAAACTATTTTTCTAGAAATTTGTGAAAAATTAACAACATAAATATATTTTTTAAAAGAGTGCATGGAATAGGTCTTAAATCCAAGACCTCTTATTTTGTATGGAATGTCTTAATCATAATGCTACATGATGGTTTTTTTTATTTTAATCAGAAAGAAATAATTATAATGGTTTTTTTTAATTTTGGGCCCATCAAAATATTGGGCCGGGGCGACGGCCCACTTCGTCCATCCTATGGGCCGGCCCTGACGGATTCCATTTTTCTACGCATTAGGGAGTTATGGTCTCACGACGGTCAAGAAGTCGATCTTGAACATAACTCCGAACATGGTAGGTCAACACGTGAGATCATGTATATAGCTCAAATGAACCACTTTATCTAAAGATTAGAACTGTGGAACTACAAATTTGATTTATAAAGTTAAAAGTACCACTTAGTTATTATAATGTTTTAATTACATTTTTTAAAGCTTCACACATAATATTGGCATGTAAATACTAAAACTTCATGAATTTGTTAAAAAACTAAAGAATCACAGATCAAACAAAAAATCGTTACTTTCTGGAATTATCTTGAACTTTCAATACACGTGTCTTTTATTAGTATGCACGCAAAAGTAGACTTTAAACAATAGTATACCTCGCAGCTGCTAATCTAATCATTGAAGCTGCCAAAATGCCAAATACCTAATCATATCCATTAATAGATTTTCTTAACCAATGATTCATGTTTGACTTGGGTTCTTTTTTTTTAGGACTAAGGTTTAAGTCTTGCTCAGATCTGCTCCGCGTATTTTAGGAAGAAAGTTCATCTCGAATATCTATAGGGTAGGGATTTTATATAGTTACCGGTTATCTAAAAGGTACGGTCTTACAGAATTAATTTTGGCTACATTTGGCTATCTATCAACATAACATACGAGTAGAAAAAAGATTTTTTTTAAGAAAAGAAAAGAAAAGATACCAATTGGGTCAAACTGAATGAGTTCTCTGTATTCAATCGGAGTGCCAAGAACAAAGAAGGTTCCTTCACCCAAATCACAACCAATCAATCACGAGCGTAGTAATATCCAAATTCTCATCTAATTTCAAGAACCGACTCTTGTTTTCAAAGTTTCAAATATGATTTTGATCCAAACCCATGTTCTTCCACTACTGTTTCTGGTCACAGGATCGTTTGTTTTTGCAGACGACAATGGTTTCTCCTTCATCTTCAACGATTCACAGCTCGATGGTGCTCGTGAAATCCAACCAGATGGTCTAGTGGTTCACACCAACGAACCCCAAATGTTCGGCGTCGGTCACACCTTCTATTCTCGCCCTTTCCGTTTCATAAACTCCACCTCCGGCGACGCTTTCTCGTTCTCCAGCTCCTTCGTGTTCGGAATCGTACCGGAAAGTAAGCTTTACACCTTCCACGGCATGACGTTCGCAATCGCCCCCTCAAAAGCACTCATCAACTCATCGTCTTCTGAACATTTGGGACTCTTTAACCGAACCAATGACGGAAACGCATCGAATCACGTCGTCGCAATCGAACTCGATACTTTTCAAAACCTTGAACTTTCCGACATCGACAGCAATCATGTTGGTTTGGATATCAATAGTGTCGTATCAGTTTTTGCTACAACAGTAGGCTATTACGACGACCAAAATGGGGATTTTAGAAACCTAACTCTTTCAAGCTCGCAAGCAATTCGAGCTTGGGTCGATTACGATGGTGTTTTGAAACAATTGAACGTTACACTCGCTCCATTAAACTTCAGAAAACCTAAAAAGCCTCTTGCTTCTTTACAAAAAGATTTATCCCCGTTTCTATTGGAAGAAATGTTTGTTGGTTTCACATCTGCAACTGGGATTCTTCTTCAAAGGTTTTACGTTCTCGCATGGAGCTTTCAGATGAACGGTCAAGCTCAAGAATTTGACGTTTCCAAGATTCCAGCTTTACCGATTAAGAAACATTCAACCAAAAAGAAACACATAAATCTAGCAATTGGGTTATCTTTAAGTGGATTACTGGTTATTTCATCGGCTTTAATTTTGGGGATTGTTTTGTATCGAAGAAGAAAACCTAAATTTGCAGAAGTTCTGGAAGATTGGGAGGTTCAGTATGGACCTCACCGGTTTTCCTACAAAGACCTGTATGAAGCAACAAAAGGGTTTAAAGAAAGTGAACTATTGGGAAAAGGGGGTTTTGGTCAGGTTTATAAAGGGACGTTACCGGAAATAGGTACTCCGGTCGCCGTGAAAAAGGTATGGCATGAATCCGGCAGAGGTATGAAGGAATTTGTGGCGGAGATCGCCACAATCGGGCGGTTACGCCACCCGAATTTGGTCAGGCTTCTTGGATACTGTAGACGAAAAGCCGAATTGTTTCTAGTTTACGATTACATGCCAAATTCTAGCTTAGATACCTTATTATTCAATTCAAAATCAGATTTGAAACTATCATGGAAACAGAGAGTTAAAATCATCACCGACGTAGCCGAAGCATTGGCCTTTTTGCACGAAGAATGGGTTGAAATTATAATCCATCGAGACATCAAAGCAAGCAATGTCTTACTCGATGCCGAATTGAACGCAAAATTGGGCGATTTTGGACTCGCTAGATTCAGCAACAACGGAAACGAAGCAAAAACGACACATTTGGCGGGAACTTTAGGGTATATCGCACCTGAGTTAGCCAGAAAAGGAAAAGCAACAACGGCAACCGATGTTTTCGCATTCGGAGCGTTCTGTTTAGAGGTGGTTTGCGGTCGGCGGCCGGTGGAATTGCAAGGTCGGCAAGAGGCGGTGATTCTGGTCGAATGGGTGTTGGATTGCTGGTTTAAGGAGCAGTTACTGAATGCGGTTGACCCGAAGCTTAAAAACGAGTTGGATGTTGAGGAAATGGGGTTGGTTTTCAAGATCGGGTTGTTGTGTTCGCATAACGTGCCGGCGGTGAGGCCGAGCATGTCGCAAGTTTTGAAATTTTTAAAAAAAGTGGAGCCCTTGCCGGAAAATTTGGAGGGTTTGTTGGATATAACGGAGGATTACTCCGGTAGACTTTGTGATGCGTCAACGAGTGCTTATTTTTCGCAGATACAGTATAATACGGTGGCGTCGCCGATCACCATTTGCTCCGGCCGGTAATTAGGTCAAATACAAATTACAAACTTACTCACTACTCAAAACAACTATCAATAAGTTTTATTCCATTGTTTTGTGAATTTTTTTTTTCGTTTTATCTTTTTCTGTTTGGCTTTTAGGTGAATTTTTACGACATTTTCATTTTTAGGTGCTCCGCCATCTCAGAGGACGGAGATGGCTTGCTTTCATGGCCACCTCCTAGAAATGAAAATGCGGTAAAAATTCACCTAAAAGCCATATAGGAAAAGATAAACCACCTAAAACGAAAAAAAAATTCTTGTTTTGTTGACATAGTACACATTTAACATTTTCCAAAAAAATATATATATATTTATAATCAAGAGCGTTTGAAAAGGACAAAAACAAAATGGAACTGACAATAAATAGCATCCACAGGAAGTCCTTATAGACCGTAAAACCATCCATTATTTTCATGGAAAACACCCCATTTCCATCTACATTTACTCCATTCAATTCCAGTCTCGCTTTAATTATCGATTTCAAAAAACATCAATCAGGTAAAACCAGGTTTTCTCCACAATTAGTTTATAGGTTCTTATGTGTTTGATTCCGATCACTCCTTGCATTTATAGTGGTTGTGATCTCGATTGATTCAGTTATTTAATTGGTAGAGGCCATGTTGATGATTAACAATTTAAATCCATATGGTTTCTGAAGATTGCTTTAGTAATAACATAATTATAATTATGTAAAAATATAATATGTTAGTTATAGATTATTCTCTATGTCGATCAATATCTATGGTAAATTAAGTTAATTGTGATTTGATGAAGGTCCTAAAACATGGCCGAAGAAGATATTCAGCCCCTTGTTTGTGATAATGGAACTGGAATGGTCAAGGTAATTTAATTACTTGGCTTCTTTTATAACTATAACAAAAGCTCAACAGATTATATTATATTATATTATAATTATCAAAACGTAAACACTTACCGATTGAATGCCCATATATAAATTGCATTGCATTTAATTTACAATAATAATTAATTAAGGCTGGGTTCGCTGGAGATGACGCCCCAAGGGCCGTATTTCCAAGCATCGTTGGACGTCCACGTCACACTGGAGTGATGGTGGGAATGGGACAAAAGGACGCATATGTTGGTGACGAGGCACAATCTAAACGTGGTATTTTAACCTTAAAATACCCGATTGAACATGGTATTGTCAACAACTGGGATGACATGGAGAAAATATGGCATCACACCTTTTACAACGAGCTACGTGTCGCACCTGAAGAACACCCGGTTCTCCTTACAGAAGCACCCCTTAATCCAAAAGCTAATCGCGAGAAGATGACTCAGATTATGTTTGAAACATTCAATTCTCCCGCTATGTATGTTGCAATCCAGGCTGTTCTTTCCTTGTATGCCAGTGGTCGAACAACCGGTATAGTAATTAACATAATTAACATTACATTACATTTAGAGAGAGAGCTTGTTGCAATTATTATATATCTAATATAATTAATTCTCTCTTTACAGGTATTGTTCTTGACTCTGGTGATGGTGTGAGTCACACGGTTCCAATCTACGAAGGTTACGCACTCCCACACGCCATACTCCGACTTGACCTCGCAGGTCGTGACCTAACTGACGCACTCATGAAGATCCTCACTGAACGAGGTTACTCTTTCACGACATCTGCTGAACGAGAAATCGTACGAGACATGAAAGAGAAGCTGGCCTATATCGCACTTGACTTCGAGCAAGAACTGGAAACTTCGAAAACCAGCTCCTCGGTTGAGAAGAGCTTCGAGCTGCCCGACGGGCAGGTGATCACCATCGGGGCAGAGAGGTTCAGGTGCCCGGAAGTCCTGTTCCAGCCGTCGATGATCGGAATGGAAGCTGCGGGAATCCATGAGACGACTTATAATTCGATCATGAAGTGTGACGTGGATATCAGGAAGGATCTGTATGGAAATATCGTGCTGAGTGGTGGGACCACCATGTTTCCGGGTATTGCGGATAGAATGAGTAAGGAAATAACGGCTTTAGCACCGAGCAGCATGAAGATTAAGGTTGTTGCTCCACCTGAAAGGAAGTACAGTGTCTGGATTGGTGGCTCCATTTTGGCATCTCTCAGCACCTTCCAACAGGTATGTATTAACTTAATTATTATTATTATTTTTTTTATTAACTTATTCTTACTGTCTAACAACACACTAATGAATGCAGATGTGGATCGCCAAGGCTGAATATGATGAATCTGGGCCGTCCATCGTCCACAGGAAATGTTTCTAAAATAGTTGTCCATTTCAAATTCTGAATTTTCATTCATCCAGGCAGCAGATTATCCCACAAACTTTTACATAATTTTTCAACTAAGCATAAATTGCAAACAATTCTACTTATTATTTTTTTTTTATTTTTTTGATGCTGTAAGAGATGCTTTTAATTCTATGAATCAATTCCTTATAACATATACATATACATATACTATTGGTTGCGTTTCAGTTTCAACTTGATGCATCTAGAATAGTGTCGATTTCAACCTGTTTCCTTTTTTTATACTTTCTCCTCAGTGATCAAATGAAAACATTTAACTAAAACAAGTTGAATGCACTAAACAGAATAAAATGTGTTCCTTTATTCAAACTTTCTTTATATATGCATCTAATAACGCATTTTCAATTTAGAAGTTGCTACCAGGTAGGAATTCTTTCGGTATTCAATATGACATGTCAATCAACTCAATTTCCACATCTTTGTCACTTCTAACGTTTAATCTTATTTCAGTAAATACGCTTTTTTTTTTTAAATATGTCTAAAATAATTTATTTGTATAATCATGATGCTCATAGCAATAAAGTAAAATGGAGTTTGACCTATATGAGTGAGTAATGGATGTTAAGAGGTGGTTGAAGCGTAATTCTTTAAACGAACTGCAGCTCTAATAAGTATAAGTAATATAATAATACATATACTAAACAAAAATAGAGTTGAAAGCCAAGTGAACTGGACTTGTATTGCTGCATACATCTACATCTACATCTAGGAATAAATAAATCATTTGAAATATTCATGTTTCCCCTGCAAACCCTTCCTTAAACCTATCGTAATTTGTTGGTTCACTATAGGCGTTGACCAAATCTTCTTTCTCAAGTAACCCATTCTCTGACTTCATTGTCAATACAAAATCTTCAACTTGTATTTTGTTTTTCTAAATTAAAAAGCAATAAGTGAAAGTACATTGATATCCGGTCGGTTTGTACAACACCACCAGCATTTCAACTAACAACTGATTTAATGTACTTTCCCGCTCATCACATAAGAAAAAAAGTTATTATATACAACATACATTTACATAAGATGTTAACAGTGGTTATATATCATTGGTTTCTCTGCCACGTGGCATCGCATGATTGGTTCGAATCTCACGCGCTTGAGAAAGTGAAAAACCATCTGCCTCACTCACCACCAGCAACACCACACTTTTTTTCTCTTCATCACTTGAAGCATCCATAACCACTAGGAGCAGTTGTTCACATTCAAAAATCCTAGCAACAGCCCTGATTTGGGGGTTTGAATCTGATGCAAACACGAGTTTGGATACTTGATCCAATAATCGCTCAGTGTTAACGACAAAAAGGGGTGATAGCAATGGTGAGCGGCGGCGTTGATAAGCAAGTGGCGGTTTGCATGTGAGACGGATCTTCAGATCTAATGTATGACGTGAAGATCTACAGTCATCTAAGCGGAGGTTGGTGGTGATGTTGGCGACGGTTTTGTGGTGCTGATGTTGGTAAGTGGTAACGATGGTATACTGGTATGGTATGGGGCTTTTAAGAAAAAACAAAAAAAGTAAAAGATAGAGATAGAAATATGGAAGAGTGTGAAGAGTTTGGCTAAGAAAGGTCTAAAGTAATAATGAAAGAGAGAAAACACATCATTATCATCATCATAATCATCATCGTACTCAGTATATCCCATCTAAAGGTAGGGTCTGAGGAGGGTAAGATGAAGACAAGTCTTACCCCTACCCGTAGGAATAGAGAGGCTGCTCCGAAAGAGACCCTCGGCTCATGATGCCTGATTAACCGCCATCCCAACGCTTTTAACGCTATTTTCACGAGAATAAGTAAAAAAACGTTAAAACTAGTGCAATTTTACTTTTGTCACTCGAGGGTCCACACATATGAAAGAGAGAAAACACAGTAATTCTATAACCCTATTGAACCTACTCAATCTACTCCATTCAAATAAAGTAGTATGTATTATTATTAGTTTAATATATAATTTCATAACGTGTTTATGAGAATCATTTATTTCTTCTTTGATGATTACAAGATGTTACAAAATGTCGTAAATAATAAAAATTAAGTACTTGAGAGTAAATAATTAACACAAAAGATATTATTGATATATTAATTAGAAAATTTAGGTTTTTTCTCTTTAAAATATACGATTATTATATGATTTGGATCTTCACATTTTATTCATGAAAATAAAAAAAAAACTTTTAAATTATTTATTAATTATACAATCATGTTCGAGATCCAGAGTTCACGAAATTAAAAGCACACATCATCCTGAATTCTTTCAAAGAATGAATGTGTACTTTAACCGAATCAACGCTTAAGAAAAAGACCTTTAAGGAATTTGATGTTTTATAAAGTGCTTTACAAAAATTCGGGTGGTTTAGAAGTACTAAGACGTTCTAAAATTGATTTGTCCGCCGCAACGCGCGAGATCAATCTACTAGTTTTATACAGTATAGGAATAAGCTTTGAACATTTTAAACTTTAGGGGGCTTAACGTAAACCAGGAAAAGTTAAAGGGCTTGGTCTTTGATAAATGAGTTTCAACCAAAACTTGCACATATGCTGCCTGCTTCCGGAATCATCTTTGTAAATCTAAACCCTTATTTCGTAGAATCTTCTAGTTTCTTCTTTGTAAACCCAAACCTCTATATAATCCAACCACCGTCGACTCTCTCTCTCTCTCTCTATCTCTTATATCTGTTTGTAATCGGAGTTGACCGTACGAAACTTGAAAAAATTTTTGGATTTAGGGCTCGCTCAAGAACAGAAGAATATGGCGAAAGAGGGACCTAACTGGGATGGATTGCTCAAGTGGAGCATCGCTCATTCTGATGGCACTGGAAATCCTATAAACTTAAGGTACCCCTTTTCAATTTGTTAGTAATTCCTTTGTCGTTTGTTTTTGTTGATCGTACGCATAGAACTATGATTGGATTTTTGTACCCCTTTTTTGTAGATCTTGAATTTGATTATCCTACCGGTATGTAATATCATGGCTGATTACTTTGAATTGATATATATTTTATTTTGTGTTTGAAGTGAGGAGGATCGGAAATGGTTCATGGAAGCTATGCAAGCTCAAACTATTGATGTGGTTAAGCGGATGAAAGAAATAACCCAGGTTATGCAAACCCCTGAAAATGTTCTGGAGGAACAAGGTGTAACTGCAACAGATATAGAAGGTATATTCAATATAACAGATTGTATTTATGTGTAATGCGTATTCAGTAGTTTAGTAAGGTGTATGTCATTTTAATTTTGGTTGCAGATATGTTGGATGAGCTTCAAGAGCATGTAGAGTCTATTGATATGGCTAATGGTGAGCTTTTCTTTTCTTTTCATGCTCATCTTATTATCTGACTGGGTATTGTATTTAACTGTTTTCACTTGTTTATAGATCTTAACAGTATTGGTGGTTTGGTCCCATTACTTAAATATCTGAAGAACACACATGGTAACATACGTGCGAAAGCTGCAGAGGTTGTAAGTACAATTGTTCAAAACAATCCAAAAAGTCAACAGCTGGTTATGGATGCAAAAGGCATGGAACCTTTGCTTTCCAACTTCACTTCTGATGATGATGTCACCGTCCGGACCAAATCACTTGGTGCAATTTCATGTGAGTACATCACCTCGTTATATTAAAAAAGACAACCTAACCTAACCTAATTGTGTTTGTTTAATTTCAGCTCTGATTAGGCACAACAAGCCAGGGATTGCAGCGTTTCGCCTTGCAAATGGTTATGCTGCTCTTAGAGATGCTCTAACCTCTCAAAGTGTCAGATTTCAGAGGTATAAATATTATTATTATTATTATTATTATTATTCAAATACCAACATGTTTTGAAAAAAAATGCAGGAAAGCATTGAACTTGATTGAATACCTGATTCAAGAAAACCCAAACGACTGCCAAGTCATCACGGAGCTAGGGTTCCCACGCATCATGAGACACCTGGTAACCAGTGAAGACCCAGAAGTCCGTGAGGGAGCACTAAGGGGTTTGTATGAACTCACAAAGGGCAAAACACCTGCAAACAAACAAGAATTAGAAATTGAGAAACTGAAACATGTCCTTGAAGAAAGGATTAATGATATCTGCAAGATCTCTTCTGAAGAAGATCTGTCTGCTGTTAGGGATGAAAGACAGTTGGTTGACCTGTTATGGACCGCTCATTACAATGAACCATCTTCCCTTAGAGAAAAAGGGCTAGTGGGTGAGGATGTGGTTGAACCGCCACCTGATAGAGTCTGTGTTTCACCGCCTAGAGGCGGTTTGGTTAATGATGGTGAGAAGAAAGATGCACCTTTGTTGCTTGGCCCTGCTCCTTGAGTTAATTTAATTTACTTGTTTACTTAATTTGTGTATGTTGTTTAAACTTATTTTTATTATTAGTTACGGAAACATACTTCTTTGTCTCTCATGTTTTAGAATTGCAGTTGATTGTTTTATTTGTATCAAACTAGTTTTCAGTATAAATAAAGTTCTTGTTTAAAACTAGTTATTATTACATTTAAACAACTTGAGATAATAACGTCATAAAAAAAAACTTTTTGAATGGTGTAGCTGAAAAAAACTTACTTAATTGCTGTATTATGTCATGTTTTATCAGAGAATGTACCTTTTAAACATTGTTTACTTAACCCTAGAGTTGTTGATTTCCCCTTTAGTGTAAAAGGGTAAAAAAATTAATTCTAAAATTGATAAATTGGCTCACATACTTCGATTAAACTCACTATAACGGTAAATGGTAGTTAGAATTATTCTTTGTCAACTTGCTAGTTCAGATCATTACTGGTTAATATGTCATAACTTGGATTATAACAACTACTAAAATCAATTTGCCTTGTTTATTAAACATGCAACCTTACATATTTTAGGATAAAATCATTGCAATATACAAATATCGATTAATAATAACTGGTATCGTGAACAATGAGGCACACACCGAGGGATTTGGTGCGCCTGGTCTGCTCTAGGGTCCCAGAATCGAATCCTATGGCCTGCGTTTTTTTTTTTTTTTTTTTTTTTTTTTTGCTTTTAGTTTCTTCTTACACTTATTAAAATCTCATTTTGCAACCTTCAGCTCTCATTATTGACATTTTCACACTTTAAACTTTCTTAACTTTGTAAAATATAATTTGATGCCTCTTAATTTGTGTACACTGCTCACTTTACTCTCACATTCCTCCTCCTAAATCCTACTTTTGGCTTCTGCCATAAAGGGTGGTATGTTTAATTTTCAAATAAAAAGGTTATATTGAGAGGTTTTTAAATATTCTTATAACAACATTTATATAAGGCACTAGTTTTGTTTGTCTATGTTTCTATCTTCACGATCATACCGGCTATTGGAGCTGTGAAGCAGGAGTAAGTTTGCTAGTTGTTATTCTCAAATGCTATAGGAGTTTTTGTATACGTTGGGTTGTTTACCAGAACATGGAATTACTGATTTGAAAGGATTTTTGTTTTTAGTTTCTCCACCAATGGGAGCCTTGTTTTCATCGCATCAATCATATTCACTCATTTGTCACTAGATAAGAATTTCCGATCATAACCATATCGAATCGAAAACACACACACACACACACACGGTCTCATGTCGGAGGCAACTCCAATTTCTCCGGCAACCACCGTGTTCTCAACCACCTCTAACTCCATATCCCACCTCTCCCCCTCTCACCTCCGCCCCTTCCGCCATGAAAAACAACCATACACCACCACCGGAAAACCCATCTCCTGTCAAGCCGTCGCCGGAGCCAGCCCTGCAACTCCGACATCCTCCACCACCACCACTAGAAAGAAAAAGAACAGATACGAGATGGAAAACCTAACAACATGGCTGCTAAAACAAGAACAATCCGGTCACATCGATGCGGAATTGACTATCGTTCTATCCAGCATTTCACTCGCTTGCAAGCAAATTGCATCCTTGTTACAAAGATCTAGCATTATTAACATTACTGGAACTCAAGGAACCATGAACATCCAGGGAGAAGACCAGAAGAAACTCGATGTTATCGCTAATGAGGTTTTCACTTTTGAAATTGTTATGCATTGAAGATATATGTTTCTTTGTTAGAAGTCAAAATACAATATGTTATATACATAAAAAACTATCCAACTGATTGTTCATATTCCTTTTTTCTGAACTTGATAAGAATAAATAAACAATACATTTAAACCACCACGCAATTGTGTCAATCAAATATAATAAATACTACAAGAGTTGTCAACATATTATATTATAGGTTTTGAAATGAACATGCAGTTGTTCTGCAACTGCCTGAGATCAACAGGCCGAACAGGAATCATAGCATCGGAGGAAGAAGATGTGCCGGTGGCAGTTGAAGAAACCGATTCGGGTAACTACATTGTGGTGTTCGACCCAATTGATGGATCAGCTAACATCGACATCGCCTTAACCACCGGTTCTATATTTGGCATATACGCGCCTGATGAACAATGCCTTGTTGATTACGACCAAGACACTGTATGCAGATTCTTCTTAATTAAAATAAAATAAGTGTGTTTCAAAAAATGATTATTATATATCTATATGATGTATGGATCAGTTGGACGAAGCTAAAGAGAAGTGTGTTGTGAGCGTTTGCCAGCCCGGGAGCAACCTATTAGCAGCAGGATACTGTTTATATTCAAGCTCGGTGGTTTTCACCATATCAATCGGGAACGGGGTTCATGGATTCACACTGGATCCAGCGTATGGCGAGTTTGTTCTAACGCATGAAGACATCAAGATACCAAAATCAGGAAGAATATACTCGTTTAACGAAGGCAATTTCGATCTTTTTGATCCAAAATTGCAGAATTACCTTGAACATTTAAGGAAACCCGGTGGACCGGCTGGGAAACCCTACTCGGGGCGGTACATCGGGTGTCTCGTTGGTGAAATTCATAGGATATTGCTTTATGGTGGGATCTATGGTAACCCAGATAATGTGAAAGCAAAAAATGGGAATTTGAGGTTGTTGTATGAATGTGCACCGATGAGTTATTTGGTGGAACAAGCTGGTGGGAAAGCCATAAATGGTGTTCAAAGGATTCTTGATATTCAACCCAAACAGGTATACACATATGCTTATATTATATTGTAGAGAGGGTGAAATGTTTTGTTTGATCCACAGGTTCATCAACGGAGTCCGATATTCATAGGAAGCCCGGATGAAATCGACAAGCTAATGTCATACCTGGCTTAAATTTGTTGTTTGATCATCAAGAATTCATTCATTTTGTTCATGTCAACTTATGTTATATAATAGTGATAATGAAATTGGTCAAATTAAGATTCCAATGTTCAAACATTAGTTGAAGTTAAACAGAAAACACTTGAAACAAAAGTTGCATACTGGTTTATTCCTCTGCTGCTGCTGGTGTACCATTTCCATCTATTTAAACACAAAATAATCAGTATTTTCTCAAAGTCAAGATGGTTTATATTTTCAAACTTACCTTCCCCGTCAGCTGGTGCACAAGGTGATTTCTTATATCGTGTTTGCTGCTGAGTTGGCTGGATGGAAATAAACACACTAACTCAACAATCCACATGTGGCTGAATGCAATTTGCAATAATAAAAAATGCAATAATAAGATTAGCTTACCTGTAGTTTAGGCCGAAGTGCCTCAAGAGGTCCTTTGGGTTTGTCTACACCTTGCTATAATATTTTACATCAATTAATATACTAAAAAAAAATAATAATAATAATAATAATTAGGGCAGAAGAGATGTACCTTCCCCAGAGCCCAATCGGCTGAATCAAAATAAGCGCGTTCATGATCCTATACAAATTTCAGTGTGTTACATAACATAACATAATATACCATACCTAAAGTTAAGTTATTATATAGCATAGCATAGCTGAATCTTACTTTAGAAATGAGTGGGGGCTTTTTTGGCACAATACCTCCATACTTATTCTTAATTACTTCCTCCTAATCAAACAAACAAAAACCAGTCAACAGCTACAGGTGTCATGAAAAACAAAACAGATCTTACCTCTTTTTCTGATGAAGCCTTTGATGTCGGATCCATTTTACTAGATGCTACATTTTCAAATCAAGATAGATTCAGGCCATGTGCAGATTGGAATTTCAAACAACAATGATTTGTAAGCTTACAGGTTTCATCATTTAATTTACACACTCCAACTTAATTAACAAGATATTAGGAAACCGTGAAGAGACAGACAAGACAACATCAACAGCACATTTGCAATTCATTTCACACATTGTATAACATGTCAAAAGAGAATACTAATACTAATACTAATACTAATATATATATACATGTACTTTCACCATCTTTTGAGATTGACATATTTTAGTTTTGCTATGGTAACTTATGCTTATTAGATACACTTACTCACATTAAAAAGAGAGCATGATTCAAGTTTATAAGTCTAATATTCAAACAACTCATGCAATTGTGTAAGCTAATATAAAAACACGTCACACACTGGCTGCAGATGTTAGATAACATTATGAAAATGGGAATATGTTTGGTAACTTGTATTTTATGACCTATAATTGAATTACAGAAATATCAGTTCGAAGTTTAAACTAAACAAAAATTATCATTACAGGCTTTGTAGCCCAAGACATGCAATGACATATGTAACAGCTTATGAACAAAACCAAAATCACCAAACATAGAAAGTAAAATTCAACAAACTAGGGTTCATCGTCAACCTATTTAGGATATCAAATCGGTTATATCTTTAGCTTCTGCCAATAGGGGAAGACTAACGATATCTATGTTGCAAACAATATAATTCAATACGACAACAAACGATCGTTCCACAAATTCAACCAATTAAACATGAAAAAAAAAATCGGAAAAAGTGTTTTCAATACGCAGATTTCACCTCAATGGTTCATATAACAGGCATTTCACCTAAAGTATCTAGATAACAACAACAATTGATGATCAAATCGAAATCAAGAAAGAAGAATACAAATGAGGAATTATTGAGCAGATTACCGATTAAATAAAGCGGCGGAAGCTGAAGCCAGTTTCCGATTACCGTCGATCGAGGAGAGAGAGACCATAAAAATTGATGAGAACGAAGATTTCCCTCGGTAAAGTTACCACGTTTTCTTTTAATAAAACGTGTCTGAAAAATCAAAGAAAACCCTTCAATATATTAACTAATTTTATACACAACTTTTCATTATTATTTTTAAAATGGGTCATGTTGATCAATGATCACTGCCGTTCGAAGAAAACATATACAAACACAACCTTCAAAAATGTAGACCATAAATAGTCATACAAATCGTATGTTTTCTTATTGGTCATGTCAGTCTTTTCAATGTTCGTCGAGCATGTCACGCGAATTATATTATTTGACGAAATCACATCATGTGAGTCATGGCGGATGGATAATATTAATGAATGCTCATAGCCCAATAATTTAGTGGCCCTTAACTTTCAATTTTTTTCATATATTTTATACTTAAAAATTTAAACTTGAAACTTTGAGGAAAGTGAATAGTTTTATAGTTCTAATTGTGAATTAGGATCCCAACTTTAGACAAGCCAACTCGTGTTAACCTCTAAAAACTAACCTTCTGCTGATAAAAAACAAGATGATTAATAAGAATCTAAGCAATATGCAGATCAGTTATGTTGTAAATGATCAATTGCATTCATTGAAAAACAATCTGTTCACCGATAATCAAATTTTCATGAAGTAAAGGGTATAGATGCTCATTGGTAATCAAATTTAAAGATTAGTTTATGTTCTGAACGATCAACTGCACTATATCTACAACCAAGAATAACGAAATTCATAATTTGTAATTTAAAATAATAAATTAAAGATTATTGGAGTCATTTACCAATATTAAAATATCAAATTAAAGAAGATCTTACAGTTAGCTTCTAGGTAAAAACGACTCAAGACTATGATTTTTGTTCTTTTGGGTTCCAATTCTTCATCTTCTTTAGTTTCTTTAGAGAATTTATCTAAATCCACCATTAAAAAAAATCATTGATCAGCAACACCAACCAAACTAATACCAAAATTGAATAAATCAAGATGATTTCAGATCCGACAACAATACTACATTCCATCGTTGAATGCGAAAAAAATCATACAAATTTGATTAGATTAATGAAAAATAAATTTGAAGAGTAAAAGTGAGAATGAAATTAGAAAATTTTAACGGGAATAGTTAGGGTTTAGAAACAGATTTCATTATTTAGGGAGAGTATTGCGTTTTTTTTTTGAAAAAAAATAAAAAGTAAATAAACCAATTAGTTTCTTTTTATTGCTAATAACTTGACCTGTGACAGTTGTATAGTTTTACGTTTATGAGATAATTAAGGTGAGATTGACAACTCACATATTTTATTTTGCTTTATTATATATACACACTAGGTCCTATTAGAAATCGAAACCAAAGTATTGATTTCTATATTGGTTTGTACATTGTTGATCAATTATATGATTATTCATTTATTTTTTTGCACATCAAGAAATCATAACCAAAGAACAAGAAATAAAAAAGCAAAGCCAAACAAAACCATCTACATCACCTGCTATTGCTTTCATACTTGGGAGTCCACATATTTAAGATATGAATGTACAAACTAATATATTACTGATTATGTCCTTTAAATATTACTCAACTTGCTGGTATTGTCCTTTAAGTTAAAAAATTGCTAATATTGTCC
>WOUH02000001.1:2258371-2273268 GCA_009936405.2 Stevia rebaudiana
ACTATCCAGTTTTAAGTTAACAAGTTGCAACATACACTCTCAAAATCTATCATTTTCATCACAATTAAATTTCAGTTAGGTACCCAACTATGCATTTTCAAGATAAGCCAGATGAGGAGACTTGGAGTTTGTCAAGAAGCTTTTGAAGCATTATTAGTTATTACACTACAATGAAAGTCATGATTGGTCAAATATCAATGCCGTTCTTATTATTTGGCCTGTTTGTATAGCATTATGGCACAATGATATTATAGCTCAGTTACTACTTACTACTAACAAATATTAAGAAATTTTTTAAAAAAATATATTTGGTCAAAGTTATGATTTTTACTGCAGTCTATCTTTTTTTTTTTTTAAAAACTCTGCCTTCTCTCTAAAAATGGTATATGCTTAATTTAAGTTTTCTGAATGACAGTAACCTATTTAAATTGATTATGAAAATGTGAAGTTTTGTTGGGTCAAGGACTTTTTTCTCGAAATCAACCAGATTGATGCTTAACCAAAGAATATGGTTCAATAATTTCATGAACATCTTGATTAAAAGTGTATGTGTTTGTCTAATTGATTTTTTTGTTGTTAGTTTTATGTAGTTCGTAGATTTATGTAACACTGAGCAATTTTGTCATCTATAAAGAAGTGAATTGCATCTTTTATATTACATTTGTAGTTTATTTACATTTCTCTTATATCAAATGATAAGTTTAAAAACTTTATAATTATTTTCAATTAATCACTACAACCGTGTATCACATGGGTTATAACCTAGTATCTTAAATATAGAAGTTCCAGCAAACAAAAATTCTATAAAAAAGGAATGCTGGTTCTTGATAATTAAAAATTAAATGCCAAAGTTGGTTAATAAATATGTTAAACTAGTTTTTGTGTTGACATTGCATGCTTTAAACTAAAAAAAATTCATTCTCTATAACAACACCATCATCATGATTTGCAACCATCTTCGTCGTCATCATCATCAAACTTATTTTTCTAAAATAGTGATTACAAAATCATCTGGTATGTCTTGATGATGATCATCAACAACAACACTACTTTCCTTGACTTCCCTTTGACTTGTAGTATTCCTGGATCTCAACAACATAAGATCCAACATCTTTCTCCTAACAACATAAACAGGATTCGGATAAACAAGAAAATCTTTACGATACGCTTCTCTAAGAAACACCATTTGTGTACAACCTCTTGTAGATATGTAAAAGATTCCAGGATGCTTTAAAATCAGCTCTCGAAAATTAACTGGAATTCCAAAATCTTTCTTAAAATGTACTAATCTTTCAACTTCAACCATTTTTTCAACTGTTAAGCTTAAAAGCTCATGAAGAATCCCAACCGCTCGTTTTTCACGTCCAAAAACACCTTCTTTTTCGTAAGGTTTACTGTAAGGAAGTCTTTGCCAATCTTTTAATTTACCCTTGAATCCAGCTTTAATCTTGAATCCTGTAGGGAAATTAATAGGAAACGCGTATTTTGTCTCGAATTCACTCAACCATTTTTCTTTGTATTCTCTTTCCCTCCATTTTTCTACTTGAGCCACCTTTAAATCTTCATCTTTTTCAATCAATCTCACTATCTCCAAATCAACTAGTTCAAAATCACTATACTTTGCAAGAATTGATTCACGGAAATCATCTGGTAAACCTAATTCCCGTTTGATTAACCTCAAAGCATGGATATGAAGAGTACCAGTCACAGAGATCATCAGAAGCTTCTTTATCCTCTTCACGTTATCTAATTCCATAGATTTGATCACATCACTTTCTTCTTGAAGCAAGAGTTTCATCTTGGAGGTCAATTTACAACAAATGTTACGTTTAATTGGGTGAGGAAATACGTCGAACACATGGCGGTATTTTCTGAGGAACCCACCAATTGGTACATTCAGACCAACAATATTGCTCCAACGAGACATGATTTGTACAGAAACAAAGGGTCCTCTGCGGCGAGCAGACATGAGGTCATAGAGGCTTAAGATCAATCTGAGTTTGCGAAGATTGACCATAAGATTATCGAGCTTCAGGTCCCTGGTTCGATCTTCCAATCGGGTTTGTGCAGTAACCGCTGGTTTCTTCCATCGGCGTTGTGTGGTGAAGTTGAAAGGCCCAAATTTCAGTTGAATTTGATGTAATGTTACCTCGCTTTTGTATATAGATTGTTGTAAGACCCTTGTCATATTTGAACTCTGATCGAACTACAATTTCAACTCAAAAGCTGCTGGTTACGTTTTCATGAAACCTCACTCAAATTTAAAGGCTTATATATATATATATTTTTTTTGAACGGGCTTTATCTCACACAAGCATTTTAGCAAACAGGTGGTGCGCATATATTGTAACGTAAATTAGGTGGTGGGAGATTAATAAATACAATCAGTTCACTTGAGAAAAAGGTGAGATATTGATAGCTCATATGTTAATAAAGAAACTTACATTGAAAACTTAGAATTGGAGAAACATTGGAGGAGTGAAATTTTGATAGATTGTCGTGAAGCTTCTGTAGCCATCAACAGCGTCAACGAGCCATTTAATTCATGATAATTAACACACTACCGATAAAAAAAACATTTAAACCGCTACATTCCGGCACCAACATCTTTGACGGGTAAGGCGTAAGCATTGAACCACTCCAATTCCCACTTACTGATATGTGAAAATATTTTTGAAAAGAATAGTACTGTATAATAATGTTTTGGTTTGATTTCACATACCTTGAGGGGTGCAAATGTAAATAACAATTTGCTGAGGGTCGTTTCTTGCTTATTGGTTTTCTTGAGACGAAAGACAACCTCGCCCTTTTTCTTCACGAGAAATCAATTAACCAAAATCAGTGGTATCAAGATGAGTAGCATAGGTACAGGTTACGATCTATCGGTTACAACCTTCTCGCCGGACGGTAGGGTTTTTCAGATCGAGTACGCAGCTAAAGCCGTTGACAACAGCGGTACCGTCGTCGGCATCAAATGCAAAGATGGCATTGTTATTGTAATTTGTCTTTGTTTACTCTTAACTTTGAAATTTAAATGTTTTATTGTGAGTGATTTGTTTACTGTAGGGAGTAGAGAAGCTGATTGCATCGAAGATGATGCTACCTGGATCTAATCGAAGAATCCATTCTGTACATCGTCATTCCGGAATGGTAAATTTGAATTATTTGCTTGTTTGTTGCTTACTTACTGTAAGGTGTATGATGTATGCTAGACTATATGCCATATTCTTCAGTTTGTAATTTTTGTTAGGGTGTTTTTACCTGATACAGGGTGTAGCAGGATTAGCTGCAGATGGGAGACAAATAGTTGCAAGAGCCAAATCTGAAGCTCATAATTATGAAAGGTTATCTTACTATTTTTGGTTGATGATATTTCTAGATACAATAAGATAGACTTTGAATGTGATGGTCAGTGACTTAGGCATTGTCTTAGCTTATCACATGATTGGTCGCTGTCACAGTGAGTTTTTTTTTTTAAAAGGATATCCTGTACTCATTGTTTCATATCTAATCTATATTAGTAGAGTTAAGGTTGTGAAGCACAAAGATTGGTTATATGATTGTCTATTGCAAAAAGTAATATGTGATGGAACATCTCCAGAAGTTATAAGAGTTTCTTATTCCATATTATTGGCTAAAGAGAAAATGAAGCAATCACTAAAGATCACATGTCGTACTCATTTGGATAATTTTGATTTGAATTTATTCTTGTAGTAGCTAATCTTCAGAAGCAACCTTGCACTTCTAGTTTAGAGAAAAAGCATTATGAATTACAATTAATAAAGGTAGCTAAGTGTACCATTTGTAATAATCTTGTTGTAAGCATGTAAAGATTACTCCTTGCCACGAAAATTGATAACATCAAAGTCACAAAATGTTTAATGTTTTTGATGCTGACAACTATTCCTGCAGTACTTATGGTGAACCTATTCCAATTAAAGAACTTGCTGATCGCGTTGCTAGTTATGTGCATTTATGCACACTTTATTGGTGGCTCAGGTCGTAAAAACATTTCCATAACTTGATGTTTTTTTTGTAATTGTAATTATAATTATTGTATGGTGCAGACCTTTTGGATCCGGTGTGATTCTTGGAGGTTATGACCGTGATGGCCCACAGTTGTATATGGTTGAACCATCTGGTGTTTTATATGTGAGTATAATTGAACTACTAAGTTGGGTTTGTTATATAAGTGGATATTAAAATGTTTGTTTGTTTTGTTGTAGAGATATTTTGGTGCTGCTATTGGGAAAGGCAGGCAGGCTGCCAAAACGTAAGTAATATGTAACAAAAGAAAAATCAAATATATGTTTATGATGTTTGTTGAATTATAGATAATAGAATATAGTTTGTTTTGTTGGTGATGCAGTGAGATTGAAAAGTTGAAGCTTTCTGAGCTCACCTGTCGCCAAGGTGTTATTGAAGTAGCAAAAATGTGAGTCTACTAATGTTAAGAGATGATCTTGTTAGGAAATTATATATATATATATGGTTTGGTTTCAACAGAATCTATGGAGTACATGACGAGGCAAAGGACAAAACATTTGAACTGGAGATGAGTTGGGTTTGTGATGAATCAAACCGTCAGCACCACAAGGTAACATAACATAACATAACATAACATAACATAACATAACCCACTCTCTTTGTGTAACTGAAGCAACTAGAAAGTTAAGAATGTTTTGTTATAAGAGTAGGTTCCAGAAGCACTTTTGGAGGAAGCCAAAGCAGCAGCTAAAGCAGCATTGGAAGAAATGGATGCTGATTAATCTAATCAATCTTTGTGTTTCTCTCCAAATTTCCATTTAAGACTGTTGATCATTCAAACATTGTAACATTTTGGTTTTATCCTTCATTTTTCATCTATGTTGCACCATGATATGCTTTAGACTCAGGTACAAAACAAATCTACCCACTAAAATCACACTGTTATTTTCTTAACAAAACGACTACTTAAATCACCATCATAATATAAAACAACACCTACAATTATGTTCAAGTTTGGTGTTACCTCTCGATCTTCTATCTATTATAACTGAAATCAACTTATAATTTTCTTGTTTCTCTCTCTTATTTAACATTCCTCTTACATTAAATGATAAAAAATCATATTTAAAAGTAATAAAACTATTTACTTATTTATCATATGTATTTTTTAAATTAAAAAAGAACATTACTTTAATTTGTTATTGAAAATCTTATATGTTCTTTCAGTGTTTAAGTTGTCTTAATAATTTAAAGACAAAATAATAATAAATAATCAGAACAAAAGGTTTCAAAAAAATATATGGGTTACATTTAATGTAAGATAAAAAAAAATTATTGTTTTAACATGTTAAGTTATTTAACATGTGTAATACACGAGTTTCTAACCAAGTACATAATATGAACATATCATCAAGGTTGTACCCGAAAATCCTAAAAAATTTAAGGCCATGGGCGAGAAAAGAAAATCGACGCCTAAAAAGAAGTCACTATTTCATTAAGCTTATTTCAAACTTTAACATCTCTTATGAGCTAAAGGCTATTGTGTTTAAAAATATTTTTTGGTCAGTAGACTAATGGGCTAATTTCGTTATTCGGTTTATAAAATTTAGCATCTGTTATGAGTTAGAGGCTAATTGTGTTTAAAATTATTTCATAGTTAGTAGACTAATAGGCTTATTGGGCTTATAAACTTTTAGGTACAAAAAAACTTTTCCGTATAAAACATCTAGCTTTAATAAATACTCCAAAAGATGTCACGTGACATTTTTTAATTTTTTAATTTTTATGATTTTTTTAATTTAATTATTATCAACTCATATTTTGATAATATTGATCTTAAATATATTTAAATTTAAAATCTTTTAAATATATTATTATCTAAATATTTAAATTATATACTTAAAATAGTGAACTGTATTTTTCATCTCTGAGATTTGTAATGTTTAACAGTTTTTCTTCACCCTTAACATAAATCATCCCTAACGTTTCAAGTTATAATAAATTTTATTCATAACGCTTCAAGTTATAATAATTTTTATCTCTAACATTTCAAGTATTAACAATTTTTTCCCATAACGTCTTAAGTCTTCTTAGTTTTTGTCTCTAATGTTTTAAGTTTTAACAGTTTTATATTAGGGGTTTTTAGATGGGCCGAATGTTCAAAATGGGTTTGAGACCATTTCTAAATGGGTCAAAGGTCACATATGGGTTTGAACCCAATTGTAAACCGGGAAAATGTGCTAAATGGGTTAAAAACTTATTCTAAACGAGTCAAAGCATGAATATGGGTTGGATACCCATTCTGAACGGGCACATACATAGAGACTTACATATATACATTTGGGAACTCTTTTTTGTACACACGTATACATATGTGTAAAAAAGAGTTTCCACAAAAGATAAATGATAACTTATATTTTTGCTAGAAATATGTGAACTCTTTTTTACATGTATGGAAAATGTGTAAAAAGGAGTTGTCAAAGTTAAATATCGTATTCATGTGTAAAACTAGCCAAAGTTTTTATAATTTTTTTGTATCCAAAGTCATAAAATTGTAGAAGATAAAAGAAAATCCACAAAAATAACCTTTTACATATTTAAATACTGTTTTCATGGTATCCATAACTCAGGGTGTATTTTATTATATCAAAGTTTGGCATATGCTTTTATTCTTAAAGATTTGTTCTGTCATTAGACTATTTGCTCAATATAAGTAATAAATTATATTATATTAAAAAGCTTTACCGGATGGAATTCCTAAACCATCTGTGATAATGGTAGTTTTAATTTTTTTTCTTGAACAACAGTGGATCTCGCGTTTTAGCAACCGGGAATCGGGCGATTTAGCCAAGGTTGATTCATGGACCTCTGTGAGATCGTATCCCCTGATATTTTTCTTGAACAACAGTGAATCTCGCGTGCTAGCCACCGGAAATTGGGCGATGTAATCAAGGTTAATTCCTCTACCTCCGTGAGATCGTCCCGTTAGATAAACAGAAACCGAATGGAATCCGTAAATACTCTTTTCTTCTTATGTTTGAACCGGTCCAAAATATATTTTTTCCGATCACAGGAAATTGCTTGCTACAGGCAAGATTTGAAACTAAGAGATCTCATAAGGAAAAGTGACAAATCTACACCTTCTTTAGTTTAAATTTCATACCTGCGTTAATTACGTTTATGATTCGTCATTCTCCGAGAGTTTCTGTGTACCTTAATCATGCCTTTTGAACGATGGATTCTTTTTGCAAAATTAAGTTATGGAATAATATTGATGCATACATGTTTGAATATCGTGAATTGCGACGATGAGGTAGTGGAATTACCCGGGCAACCGCCGGTGAGTTTTAAGCAATTCGCGGGTTATATCCCCGTCGATGAAGCCCAACAGAGGTTTCTGTTTTACTATTTTGTGGAGGCTGAATCCGACCCGTCCTCCAAACCCCTGGTGCTATGGTTCAATGGAGGTGAATGATTCCAATTCATCGTTTGATTTATGATTTGTGCGTAAAAACCAAATGATTTTGCTTTGCAGGTCCTGGTTGTTCATCCGTTGGAGAAGGGGCTTTTGTTGAGCATGGTCCTTTCAAACCAAAGGGTGATGTTTTGGTTAAGAATGATTATAGTTGGAATAAAGGTCTCTAAATATATGTTTACTGTTTAGTTAATCAATGTTTAACATAATCTGTTTTTTGACAGAGGCAAATATGTTGTACTTGGAAACACCAGCAGGAGTGGGATTCTCTTATTCTCTTGATAAATCTTATTATTCATCTGCAAATGATGCTGTTACAGGTTCATTGCTTCTTTTGATTCATTGACTCTTATTTGAAAAAGATTGAATATTTCATTGTTTTGTGGAGTAATTAATAAATATGGCTTCTTATTTCAGCTGAGGACAATCTTGTGTTTCTGAAGAAATGGTTTGAGAAATATCCAGAATACAAGAATACAGATTTCTATATCACTGGTGAAAGTTATGCTGGTAATATATATAAATTGGAATCAAATATTTAATAACTAATGTTATTCATAATCTCTATTATATTATATTATATTATATTATATTATATATAGGACACTATGTTCCTCAACTAGCAACTCTCATACTTCAGTCTAAAGCCAAAATCAATCTAAAGGGAATCGGAGTGAGTAAATTTTTTTATTTTTATTTTTTTAAATGCTTGTGATGAAGTTAACATTAATTCATTGTACGTGTAGATAGGTAATCCATTGTTGGATTTTGATATTGATTTTAATTCAAGAGGGGAGTATATGTGGTCTCATGGTATGATATCGGATGATACTTATGACATGTTTAATAATGTATGCAACTACTCGACTATAAGAAGACAAGACAATTTCTATGCTATTAGCCCTAGTTGCGCTCAAGTTGCAAATCAAGCTTCAAGAGAGATTGGTGAATTCGTTAACCCGTATGATGTTACTCTCGACATGTGTTTGTCAAATGTTTTCTCACAATCACAGTTTCTTGATCGCAATGTAAGTAAACAAACTAATTGTTGTTTAAATCATTAACCATATGGTTTAAATTCTAATGATTGATTGTTTTCACTTGGCAGCCAGATATAAACGCAAAAGTGGATGTTTGCGTGGAAGATGAAACAACAAAGTACTTGAACCGAAAGGATGTTCAAACCGCTTTTAATGCTAAGCTTGTGAATGTCAAAGAATGGGCTCCATGTAGCGAGTATTACACCAATGAAATTCATATATTTATAAGCTTGAGTTTTTGTTTTTGTTTTTAATTTCATAACAGTATTTTAAGGTATGATATGACCGATATGGAGCAACCGATGACTCCTGTGTTGGCATCTCTTCTCAACTCTGGTATTAGGGTTTTTATTTTCAGGTGAGATTTTAATAATTATAGATAATCAGATGTTGGGGTGTTTGACAAAGTCAAAAAAATACACAAATAAACAAAATAACATTTTTGTAACAAAACATGTAAGGTTAGAATACAATTAAGTATCTTAGATTAGGTTAAACATGCAAGTACTTTGATAATCCGTTTTGTTAACCATTATCTTGACTTGTATTAATTTTTTCATTCAACTCCTTCTATCAGTGGGGATCAAGACTCGGTCATCCCTTTGACCGGTACACGGGTGGTGGTCAAAGGCTTGGCTAAGCAATTAGGGTTGACCACAACTCTGCCGTACAGGGCTTGGTTCAACGACAACCAGGTTCGCTAATATTTGTTGACTGTATAACTTATACATTTGTCCTTTTTGCAATTAATTATTGAATATGTTTACTAAGAATGTGTTACAAACTAAAAACACGTCATTGATTTTGAACTAATTTTGTATATTTGACCCGTTTTGGGCAGGTTAGTGGATGGACACAAGTGTACGGTGATTTTTTATATTTTGCAACCATAAAAGGGGCGGCACACGAAGCCCCCTTTACACAACCCGAAAGAGCAATCGCTCTTTTCAAATGTTTTTTGGCGGGAAAACCTCTGCCACATCTCGAGGATGCTCAAAACAACGAAACAGTGATCCCTCTTTTGTAGGTAAAAGAAAATGATTTCACACATGTATTATGCCCCTCTTTTTTTTTAATAAAAATCCCGTTTAAATGTGACATGCTTCTTCAATGAGTTTCAACAAACCCTAAAAGATCTACAATCCTGTAAAAAATCATTTCAAAAATGTAATCCAGGTCGATTTGTATATATCAAGTTGTAAAAAATTTTGGAATTTATATTTAGTTCATTTGTTTGGATATACGACAAACTAAAAGCATTCCCATCAGCTTCTAAATCATTTATATGGTTTTAACTAACTATCACATTCTTATAATATATTTCTAAATGTATTTAACCTACCATATATAATTTTTCATCATTATATATATTAAATCACAAACAATCATTTTATTATTATTTTTTTGCTTTTGACCAAGTGTAATGTATTTAAAAAATCTCTATTCAGAAATCTTGGAGATATAGATGGAGATGCAGATGTAGATGATAAATAGAAGAACTGCTAATTTTAATGCTTTAAATGATTCTTGAAAGTTCTAGTTAGTGGTAAGCTAGATTTTATAAATGTATCCTAACTATATAAGTTACTACCAAAATTTATTTAGTTATTGTTGGTACATCCAATCTGTAAACAATGTACATGCAAATTAATATTAATAATATTATAAGTTCGTTGCTTCATAATTTTAGGTTGTTAAAACATAAAACACAACTTTTGTAACAGCGAGTAAAGGATTAAGTTTTTTTCAAGTAACATTTTTGTTGTTCTTTTAATATAAATTACTGTCTTCTCGCATTCTTGGTTGTACAAATATCACATACATTGTAAGTTATTCACATTTACCGTAGTATATATATAACCTAATGTAAGTAGCTCACAACTCATCAAAGGAAAGAAGCATGAAATTTGTTATCCTTTCATCTTTACTTCTTTTATTCTTAGCAAAATATTCTGTATCACTTCCTTTATTAACAAACTCAAGATGGGTTGTTGACGAGTTGACTGGTGAGCGAATCAAGTTTAAGTGTGTAAACTGGGCCGCTCATCTAGAACCCATGTTAGCTGAGGGGCTCGACAAAAGCCCAATGACTCGTATTGCTAGACACATTGCATCACTGGGATTTAACTGTGTTCGCCTCACATGGGCTACTCATATGTTCACTCGTTATAACCAAAAAACCGTTGTGCAAACTCTTGGTGATTTGAATCTTATGAATGCTATTACGGGTATCCAGAGGAATAATCCTCATGTTTTGGATGTTACGGTGGTTGATGCTTTTTCGATGGTGGTAGATGTGATCACGTCCATCGGGATCATGGTGGTGCTTGATAACCATGTGAGCGAACCTATGTGGTGTTGCTCCAATAATGATGGGAATGGGTTCTTCGGGGATAAATATTTTGACCCGTGGGAATGGTTAAACGGGTTGTCTATCGTGGGAGAACGTTATAGGAATACTCACATGGTAAATTTTAAAAAATATATTTTCTTACAACTATTGATTATTCAGGACATTTTCCAACAAAATTAAAACTTTTATACGTAGGTAGTGGCTATGAGTTTACGAAACGAGCTACGTGGTCCCCGTCAAAACGCGGATGAATGGTACCGATGGGTTCGCGAAGGCGCAATAGAAATCCACAGAGTTAACCCTGATGTGTTAGTCCTCTTCTCAGGTTTAAACTATGATCTAGACTTCACCATACTAAAAAACAAACCATTAGGACTTGAAGACGCGTTACCAAACAAACTAGTCTACGAAGCACACAGATACTCGTGGTCAGGTGGAAGAGGCCGGTCACTTAACCAGATTTGTAATAGTGTTACTACTGATATTGATAAAAGGGTCGGGTTCTTAACAACTGGGGCCCCGTTGTTTATTACAGAATTCGGCGTGAACCTAATGGGCACTAACCGGGCCGACAACAATTTTCTTCCTTGTTACATGGCTTATTTGGCTAAAATGGATTTGGATTGGGCTTTATGGGCTTTGCAAGGAAGCTATTATATTAGACATGGGGTTCAAAATATGGATGAACAATTTGGACTTCTTGATGCCAATTGGACCCAGCTCAGAAACCCCGATTTTAACGGGAAACTACTTCTTCTTCACCAAACGCTACAAGGTGCGTTCGTTTTAATTAGTGTATTCACTTTTAATCTCGTAAAGATTCAAACTTTATTTCTTTAATAATATACATAACTTCTTATTATCTTTTAAAATAAGCTATTTCTTTTCAATCAAACCAAAAACCAAACAAGAAAACATACCCACTAGAATAATATGTTCCGAGTTTGTTTATTATTATTATTATTATTATTATTATTATTATTATTATTATTATTATTATTATTATTATTATTATTATTATTATTAATTCTATTTCAAACAAAATAACGAGCAAATACGAAGAATTCATATCCCGTTCCTTGAATTCTCTCAAAATTGAAACCTGAAAACTAACTAGGTTCGGTTTTCAACTTAGCCCAAAACCAAATATGTAATTAGATTGGTTTGGTTTTGATTTTATCGGTTTGTAACTAACAATAAACACACATTTTTTTTAATGTAGTTGTAAAACAGAGATCAAGCAACCGTACGTTCATGTACCACCCATTGACCGGATTATGCATACGATCTGACCACAGAAACCAAATATTTGCGGATGAATGCCACCGGTTGACCAGATGGAATCACGGTGGTGATTCGACTCCAATCCAGCTGTCAAGCAGCCGATTGTGTATCCAAGTAGTCGGGGATGGGCTACCGGTAAGGCTAACAACAAACTGTCACGCCAAACAAAGCACATGGAAATCAAATCCGGATTCTATGTTCCAAATTGCGAGCAAGGATGATAATGATGTGGATCTTTGCCTTGATCTTGATACTTCTTCCAAGATCATCTTGAGTAAAAGATGTATTTGTTCTGGAGATGATTCGTCTAAATGCCAAAAAAATCCCCAAACTCAATGGTTTCAATTCTTATCCACCAATAGTAAAACGTTTTAGATTTAATTTGTATGGAGATCGAATTTCATATATATATCTTTTCTAACTCAGCAAAACTCAAGTTTATATATGATGCATACTAAGATCTACTTGATCCAACTTTGACTCTTTGTCCACAAAAATTAAGCAAAAAGTGGATACAAAGTAAAACTCGCCGAACGTGCATGATGAACTCGCAGCCTATATATATGTTGTGTTGATAACTGATTAAAGAAGCTAGCTAGCTAGATCGAGAGATTGATCACCGGAAACCTTGAATTCTTTTAACTGCGTTAAATTCATCCAAGATTTCACCAGAAGTTTAGCTTCGTATACTTTGGTCTTGCCTGCATCATCCTTTGCCTCCAAACTAAAATAATATAATACATCCACATCTGCTCTTTCGCCTTTATCAATCTAGTAAGGGAGTTCTGCGTTGATCAGTTTTTGTATTTTAATTTCATCCATAATAAAGAATTAGCCAAAAACCAACATACATATGCTGATGCTGATGATGATGCATACAAAATTAATTGGATCAACAGTACAAACGTTACCTCCTTTTTGTTGTGTTCGATCGTCAATAGCTATGCTTCCAAACTTTTCGCCATATAAATCACGAACTCCGCCTGCAACAGAAAACGTTTACGATAAATGTTTAAATAAACTCAATAACATTTCCAACATTACTATACCTTGGACTGCAAAAAGGGGAAGGTCGGCAGCGGCATTTGTGATCCAGTAGCGGTGGTGGGAGACGGAGACAGTCGTTGGATTCAGGATTCGCCGGAGCTCCCGCCTGAACATGAACATGCTTGCCGGAAGGATATTAGGGTTATGGGAATTCCATGCGATCTATCGGATGCTTTCTTCATTTTAATAGCTATTACTTTTTTAACCCAAATCTTTAAATTAAATCAAATTTAGCGTTTATCTTATATTTCAAGGCTTTGTGACATAAAAAAATTACTATCATTATTTAAATAGATAGATACAATATATGCTACTCTTATAGGACGTGGGTGCCCGCTTTCAAATATTTTGGGCATTGCCCACCCAGCCGTAGGTGGAGCAACGGCGTGAACATAAATGTGTGTTGTTTTATTTTTATTTTTTTTTTTAATTTTTTTTTTATAACCAATCACAATAACTCACATTACCATCCTACCAATTATAATACACCACTTCATCTTCCTACTTTTTACTCACTCAAGCCCACACTCACCCCATGTATTTTCACCCTTCCACGCACCCACTTTACCCACTCTCTCTCCTAAGTGGCATGCCCACTCAAGCCCCCGACTCACCCTGTATACTGCATAGTTTTACCTTTTCTTTGTCTTTTTTGCTCTTCTACATGTTACTACTATAGTTTTTTCGTCATCTTAGACTATGCATAGTGGTAAGGGGGTGAAGAATGTGTGAGTTATGACACGTTAGTGTCACGCAAGAGAAAGAATGAGTGATGTAAATTGGTGTAATGGGTGAGTGGTGGAGAGAGAAAATGTATTGATTATTTTAATTATTGATTTTTTTTAATTATTTTAATTTATATAATTATTAAAAAACAATTACAAAATAAGTAAAAAAACACACTCAAGTATAATAAAAAGTTACATGATTTAAAAAAAAAAACAACACATGACTAAAAAAGCCTGAAGAAAACTAAAAAAAAAAATCTAATCCGAATACTTGGCCGTAATCATAGCCTTCTCTTTCTCAACAAGTTCGCGATCGATGCCGGTTAAATGGCCGATGTTGGCCATAAGTGTTCGCATGACGACCGCACGTTGTCGGTCTCGTTTCAACTCGATTCTTGATTTGGTTAAATCGTTAAATTAACCGATGTTGGACTAAACTTGTAATTAGATAATAGTTAAAGGGTTTATTATTTGTCTTTATTTATTTATTTAAGTTGATAGATTTAATTTAGAGTTTAAATTAGATTATGATTTGGTTAGAGATTAGTTAACTTGATAGTTAAGGCTTATGCTTAGTATAAATAATGGTTAGATCTTATTAAATTCTTGTACCCAAATTATTATTTATCCAAGTAAAGTTATTATTATTCTCTTCAATTGGCATCAGAGCATCAGGGCTTCTTGTTTTCAGTTCGCTGGTTGATGAAAGAAAGATTGGGTGTCACGAGATTAGAAGAACAAAGTACTTTTGGTTTCGTGTTCGGAAACTGCAAATCAGGGAAAGAATAAAAATCAAAGTTTTGATTTTTTGGAGTTCGTGATTGATTCTCGACGGTAGCGAATAAGAAGAAATAAAAAACAAGTTTTATTTGTTCAACGTTAGGGGTGTTCATCGAGTCGTATTTTGAGTTATTCGAATCGGATTATTCGAATTTGAAAATTTTGGATTCAAATCCGAATCCGAATCCGATCCGAATCTGAAA
>WOUH02000001.1:2279132-2290712 GCA_009936405.2 Stevia rebaudiana
TCTACCCCCCCCCCCCCCCCCCCCGGTTGGTCCCATCTTTATATCTTGAGATTTCTAGGGTTTTTGTATCTTATCGTTCTTCTGCTTTCTCTCTCTAAGTCTCTGCATCATGACTGCTCAAACTCAAGAAGAACTCCTTGCTGCTCATCTTGAGCAACAGAAAATTGATGTAAGAACCCTAATCTCTATCTGTTCATTAAAAACTTCATCTTTCACTTCGGATCTGTTCGATTGATTTGAGTGTCTATTTATCGGTCTGTTTCAACTATCATAATCTGTGTCATTTGAGTTTGCTAGACTGATTATACCCTGCAGTGTTTTAATTTCAGTTACGGATCATGTAGTGCTCTACTGGATTACCAGTCTGCTATTTAATTTTCAATTTGTGTTTTGTTGATTATTAACTCGTGAAGGTTATATTTTTTATGATCGAATCGTGTCAAGCTGTATGTATAACTATCTGATAAAGAAATGAGAACTTGAAAAGATTTATATTTCTGGATTCTAAGTTTGAGTCTCTGTTCTCGGAAATCTTGAACATAAAATCTTTTAGATTCCTCTTATGAAAGTGTTGTTTTTTATCAGTTGTAAATCTTTATACTTGATAAGTTGATATCTGTAATTTTAGACATTTTAAAGTTAACTATTTGTGATCACTATATCATCCTAGTTACTCAAATTCATATACTAGTTTTTTAAATAATAACCAAAGAAGAACAAGAACAAAATTACATTTATTTAAGATGTTTGAATGATGATAACTTCTTGCAGCACGAGGAACCGTTGGTTGAAGATGATGATGAGGATGGAGATGATGACGACGATGACAATGATGATGATGACGTGGAAGGTGAGAGTTGGTTTCAGCTATGTGCATAAGTTTGTAATTTGTTTCCCACAATTTTCCAGCTTCAAGCCATTTGTCATTTTAAAACAGTTATGAACTTGAAATTGGAAACGATCAAATTGGTGATATAGATACTATCTATTTTTTTTTTTGGTTTCACTGTTATTCTAGATTTTTATTGTGATAGTAGAATGTCTGCAATCATATTTACTAAGGTTTGCATTAGCCAACTTGAACAAAATCTGTTTTGACTATTATCTTCATCAAATACTGCAATGATTCTACAATAGCTGTGTGAAATTTGGAAATATAATAATGTGTTTGTAAAAACAGGAGATGGAGATGCGAGTGGGAGATCTTCATCCAAGCAAAGCAGAAGTGAAAAAAAGAGTCGAAAGGCGATGTTAAAACTTGGAATGAAGCCTATTCCTGGTGTTACCCGTGTTACTGTTAAAAAGAGCAAAAATGTAAGTTAGCTTTCATAAATTGAAAAAAAAAAAAAAAATGAGTTTGACATATTATTTATTTATTTTGCAGATTCTGTTTGTGATTTCAAAGCCTGATGTATTTAAAAGTCCTGCTTCAGATACTTATGTTATATTTGGTGAAGCCAAAATAGAAGACTTAAGCTCACAATTACAGAGTCAAGCAGCAGAGCAGTTTAAAGCACCTGAACCTGAACCTGAGTCCTCAACCGCGGTTCAGGATGACCAAGACATCGATGAGACTGGGGTCGAACCCAAGGACATTGACCTCGTTATGACTCAAGCCGGGGTGACCAGGTCAAAGGCGGTCAAAGCTTTAAAGGCTGCAGATGGAGACATAGTATCCGCTATTATGGAACTCACAAACTAGGATGTTTTTGAGATTATTATTATCATCAGCATCAGCATGTTGTTTTTTCTTGTCTTGTGTTGTGGATTCACATTCGCTTCACTTATATGCTTGTTTTCGTAACTTTTATATAATGTTACTATTCTTTTTTTCTTCTTTTTAAAATATGGAAAAAAGTCAATTTTTTTCAATGAAAAATCGATTTCTAGTCATGTAATTTACTTGCATTACAGGAGACGGATAATAAAATGGAATTTTTAAAATATTTTATATTCATAAAAAAAGATATCTGAAAAAAAGGTAATGGCGGGCAGACCTTGTTGCTTGTTAAGTTTCTATCTTGATATAATATTTTTTTAATGATTTTCAAGTTTATGACTATAAACTTTTCTAAAAATAAATACTTATTTTTTTAAACTATTTTTAATGCTTATCTTGATATAATTTAGTTTTCATTGAAATTGAAGTTTATGACTTTAAACTTTGCTAAAAATAAATACTTGTAATGCTTAGATGTTAATGATATGCCAATTTTATGTTTATTTTTTCAGGTAATAAAAGATCTTTTGAAATTTTAGAAGTTGTAGTCGAGAAGTCACGTATTTATCAATGAGTTCATATACGACTCCATATTTATGCTATTATGTGGAGTGATATATATTAGGTACTTATTTTATGATTGCTTGTCTTTGATAATATTTTGCTTCATTGCATGCTTCAAATTCTGAGGGGATACCTTTTATGTGTATCTCTATTTATTTACGCGTGCACCCTTAGCTGTATTTCTAAAAAATAATAATAATAATAACAGTAAACAAATTATTATGAGAACATCCTCTCTAACCTATTGAGATTATAGGTAAGGTTTGTCTTCATCCCACCCTTCTAGACCCTATTTTTTAGTATGATTTTTAATAGGTATATTTGTTTTGTTATTACAATCGTCATTTTTCTGAGTCAATTGGCCTTCACAAAAATATAATTAAAAATGACATACATTATTTTTTGTCAAATCGGTGGTTTTATAGAAACCCACCTATCTGCTTGTCATTTAATTTTATAAAATAAAATTTTACTTATTAACCTACCTAACATGATTTAAATAAGATTTATTTTGTTTTAAAATTCAAAAATGTCAAACAAGAAATACAATCATGAATTCACCGTTAGATTTCTACAAACACCCTCCTTTTTCTCTCTGGTTTTTCTGAAGATTTTTCCATTTTCTTTGGTGCTATTGGACAACTTTGAAGCTCTCCTTATCGGATAAAAACTACATGGATGAATTTGATCTAATGAACCATGGGAAACAAACGCCATTTAAGCCACTTTTACATACTTAAAATGTGTCCATAAACTTGTGAGATCCCAAACTATTTTTGGTTGACGATGTTTCCAAGTGATCAATCAATCATACACAAAAAATCTCACTTATAGCAAAGCTATTTGTCAATGGATGACTTTTGCTTATGTTTGGAATTGATGTACTAAGCCATTTTGACTATTTATTATTTGGTCATTAGTACTTTTAAATTTTAATTAGTGAAGTTTGTTTTGATTCATTGCACTCACATGTTGAATATATATACTTCTTCATTCGATATTATAGTGCATTAATAAATAAACTTCAAAAAGATATATTAAGCTTCCGTTAAGACTTGGTGTTACATTAAAAATGCAAATATAAAAGAATTGTTACAACCGATAACCAGGCAAACCAAAACTATGCCTATAAAGGATGCACAAATGATCAAATTAGTAGGAAAAAAACACACACACACAATACAAAAATAAAAACACACAAAAATTACAAATGAAATAATCAATCTGGTTATGCTTGCATTAGTGAAGTTAGAGAAGATAAAGTGATGCTTGATCATCTGGTCCAGCCAGTACCACCTGTGATTGTTTAAAATTAATCCATGTATGAATGTATATATATATATATATATATGTATGTATAATAAAATCACATACATTGCAATCAAGAGCGTATCTTCGGGCTAGAACAATGGCTGCATTTCTTTCTTGTTCAGATTCGAACACTAATACAAAAGATTGTCCTTTTCTTGATTGCCAAAACAATGATTTAGCCGCCACATTCCCGCCACCTCTAAATCCACATAGCTGAAATTAAGAGCATTAATGCCAGAAAAAAACAAAAAAAAATATAAATATTACTTACCTGCATTGATGTAGAGGAATAAGCATCTCTAGCCTTTGTAATCCATCCTTTTGAAAGCTTCATTCTCATTTTTCCAACGCGTAATAAATGAGCAGAATGTGACGAATAATTCCGCCCGTTCATCTGAGAGATCACCACCTGTAATTGTAAAGCTTTCTTTTGGGTCAAATAATTGTTGGGATTTTTTGTTAATGTCAAAGTCAAGAGATTCCCATGTGTCATTATTAAAGGAATAATCAACCATCTTTTTACCAAACTATTAAAAAAAAGGCATACACTGAATTCAGAATTTCCTTTTCGAGAAAGCGTCTCCACATAACTTTCCAATCCAACATCTGTTACATAAAAATATATATATCAACAAATCAAATTAAAATATATATACAAAGAAAAAAAAACAGTTGGTATAAGTATAAGAAACCAGGTTGTATAGGAGAAGGTGTTGTAACAGTAGAGTTTTGTCCATGTGATATAATATCAACTTGCAAAATCCGTCCAACATCAAAGGGCTCGGGTGCATAAACTGATTTGTTAGCACCTAAATTTACCAAAGATATTTTTAGTTAATTGCATATTATTAATAATAATAAATTAAGAAGCACCTGAAATAAGCTCCCTTCTGCTACATTGTGATGATAAACGGTACCACTGAATTGAACATTTTGACAGTTCCATTGCTTCTTCTGAGCGCGGTTGAAGTCGTAAAATTGAGCCCAAACTTCCAGAACCTTCTAGAGCATATAAGCTTAACTTGTTATCCTCACCCAATTTATTCAGCATTATCTGCATTCCGATTGTAATTTAGTTTGTTACTTGAATCATTTTATTTTGCATTTCTGGGAACATTTAATTATTATTTTAACTTTTCTATTTTAATAAATATATATATATATACATACCTCTTGCTGAATCTTTACTGAAAATGCAGACTTCTCTTGGATTTGTAGCCTCAAGGCTCGAAGCTCATGTTCCATATCCATCACCTACAAAAATAAGTTAGTGATACAAAATTGAAACTTTAATCCTAAATTGAAATAAATATGGATATTGACTGAGGTTTTAGATTCAAGAATACAATGCTGAGTTATTGAAGGAATGAGAAGTATGTTTACAAGTGCAAAAAAGAAACTAATTTATATTTGACTTAAGAAAATAATAATACCTTGCAGGGGTGATGCAGTAACCTAATTCTTCTAGCCTGCTGGATTTCCTCCACCATCTCCTCCATTTCCTGGGAAAAAGGAAAAATAATAATAAGAATAAGAATGCTGTGAAATCTAATTATAGAAGATAAATAATATTATGTTACTTGTTTTCCAGATGTTAGTGAATTTTTTTCATGCTCATCAAGAGCCTCGCCAATTCTTCTCACTACTGCTTTTGCACTTTCAATTTCTGCACAACCAAAAGATCTTTCCTGGTTTACCAGCTTTTTAGCATCTTCGGTAGCCTGCAAAGCAAAATAATAATTATTCTCATCTTTCAATTCTTCTGACATGATTATCCTTATATATTCATGTAATTAATCACCTCTTTCAGAAAGTTTGCAAGCTTCTTTACTTCATATTTCTCTTGAATCAACTCCCCTTCATTTTCAGTCAACTTTACTGCCAATGCTTCCACCTATAAAAATTAAAAAACAAACAAACGTATCCTTTTCTTTTGAACCAAATATAATAATTAAAAAAAATAAATCATAATTATACCATGGAGATAGCTTTTCCAACATCTTCCTTATTACGACCAGGTAATCGCCCTCTCAAATATTCCAAGGCGTCCCTAAGTTTCTTTAAAAGCACATGACCTTCTAAGGAAGCCACATCTCTCAGTTTAGCCTACAATCCAAAGAAAACATTTTTTTAATTAAAATCATTCATATATTGTTATAAGTAAAATGATAAATACTACCTCATCAGACAGCTTAGCTGCAGCAGACAAATTGTTGTCAAATTTAGTAGCCAAGTCACGAACAGAGAGACGTTTATGTTGATCAGATAATTGTTGGGTTTCTTGTGCCACAATCTCTTTCAATGGTGCTCCCTTATTCTCCACACTTGCTTCATCAACAATCTGATTATCGGGACCCAATTTATATTTGGGAAATTTATTTGATTTGAAACTCACATCTGCTGAAACACCTTGCATTTGCATCTCATCAAAAACTTCAGGCCTTACTTTTCTCATTCTTCCACTTATATATATATATATATATATGCCCTACAAACAGCAATTGTAAAATCAACTCCCAAGTCTTGCACTTCCAGGTAATAAATTTCTTCAAGACTAAGTAATACACTCAGTATCTGACCGTCTCTTTTTCATTTACAAGTCATAAAACATGAGCAATCTGAAGCCTACTAGTTAGTTATGGAAATAATTGAAATGATAAAGTTGAATATTTGGATTTTAAAATTGGACTTGTTTGGTGAAAATGGAGTACCAAAGTTGAAGCAAAATTGCAGATCTGCTTGGATTTTTAAGTTTTAACAAACTTGTTCAACTCACAAATCTTCCCAATGGCAAAGAATGAAAGCAAAGGATCAATTAGCTTCCAGAATAAATTAATGATATAAAAAGATGAACAAGAAACCTACAAAATGAGTAAAAAAAGTATCTATAAAATAACAAAAATAATATCAAAAAACAAAGAAACAGATAGTCAGCAGCCATGATCTCACCTCTTACATGAAATAGGAGAATTTGAAAACTAGGTTACAATATTTTGTACGCTAATAAAAACTATTATATTAAAATACTGTCTTAATTTAAGTACTTTTTCAACTGCATTACAACTACACAAACTAAATGCAAAATTATCATGCCAAACACACGATCAACGAAGAAATGAGCTTAAATCTTCATAAAATGATCCCAAATTAGGACACTTTACAGGCATGAAAACCCTAAATCACGTATTAGAGATAGAAAGAAGAGCTGTACTTACAAAGAGAAGTGAAGAATGAGTGAATTACTGTGTGTTCACATGGAGTTTGATGAGAGAAAAAGATGGAGTGATGTTTGTCTGGGAAGAAGAAGAATCCTAGAGAGGAAGATGTCTGTAAATAATATAATTATAATATATTATGTACGCTTTTCAAAAAAGCAAAATGAATAATTAATCTGAAAAGGAAAAGCTGCCCCTGCCCCCGCCCCAAACTCACTTGGTCCACCATAACCAAATTCGGGTTATTTTTGCCCCTATCTTTTCTAATTAACTATTATAATTACCGAGATAATCAAATAAGAAACAAGATTTTGTCTAAAAATAATATAAATAAATCTTGGTCATTCATTTGGTAAAAAACAAGGGAAGTCACATTTATGTAAAACCCATTTGTTAACTTTTTTAAACTTTTCCTCAACTTTCTTTAAACATTAATAACTTTTTCGTACGACATTATTTTTTTATAAAATTTGCACCATAAAAACAAGCGTTTTTTCCTTCTTTGTTTACTTAGACCATGGGGTACACATGGTGGTTAAATGAGAGATTGGGTGGCTGTGTTACGTAGGCGCCAAGTAGGCAACCGCTTGCACTCACTTGAGGTGAAAATGTATTGCGGATGAATGTGGGTTGGTAATTATTGGAAAAATGGTATATTGTGATTCTTTGGGAAAAAAAAAGAAAAATTAAAATCATCTTCAACTATTGCGTGGACACAACCACTTTGACCACCACCACGCCCCAGCCACGCCTAGGGGGAGGTGTGCTAGACGTGATTGGCTCCAAAAACGGCCCTTCCAAGTCGTATACCCCTCAGTCTTACATTTGAATTCACTTGAATCTTAACCATTGATTATGCAAATGAATGACCAAAATTTGTTACTATTGTCTTTTGGTAAATTAGTGTTTTTAGCGGATTCAACCTCAATATACATTACCACTTTTTAAAAACCAAAATTGACTTAGCATCTTTAATCATATATACTTTAATAGGTTTTAAAGAGACCATTCAATAAAAATTTGATCTTCGTGTTCATCAATGCATCGATCACTAATAACTTGATAACTAATTATTCAGCAATGAAGTATATTTTCAACTCAAAGCTTAGAAGTGTCATGAAAAAATATTAATCTATTTGTAAATTTTAAGAAATCGAAATATTGGTAGATTGTGTTAATAGTCTAAATCTATTTAACATGATAAGCTCGACCCTGTAGTAAAGATAGTTCTTAACGATAACAAATACTATATTACACTCTAAAAATGTTACTTTCACAAAATAATATTCTTTAGGAGGTTTTATGTAGTATTTAATGACCGTTTCTATTACTTCATCTAAAAACTACAATATGTTTTATCTCAAATGTGAGTAAAATCAAGATTTACGACTTCACATGCTACACTTCGAAAATCATCGTGCTACACTTAAAAAGTTATCGAGCACAATGATGTTGTGTTAGAAAATTGTTAACAATAAGCGGGATCAAATGTCAAGTGTTGCGAAGGCCCCTCAAAGTATATTCTAATTTCAAGATTGACATTCTTTGGAACTAATGGTGGGGTTAACATGATATGATGTCCGATTAACAACTTTGGATGTGAAGCTAATATTGTTTATTAATGGTTGGTGGAGCAATCGGTAGGTAACATAACACACTTATTGGTTCTAATGATTGCATAAGCCAATTTACATGTTACACACACTCTCTCTTTAATTTTTACATAATATGTTGTCTTTATTCACATAATTACAAACAAAGAAAATTAACATATATTGATACGTGGTTTTTTAATATAGTTAAGTAAGAAAGCAGATAAATACTTTTGGGTATTTATATTATAAATCAGGTTAGGAATTAATAGTATCCAACTTTATAATATTTTAAACGTAGTTGATTATTGGTTTGTGTATTCATATAGACTCCTTTAATATTAGTGGATATAATTATACGTAATATGTGACAGAAGTCGATCATGTGATAATAAAGAAATTTTAAAGATACAAGATTAATGCATCGACTATGAGACGACCTATTTAGAAAATCAAACTTACAACATTTTAATTTCCAGCGTAAGATTAGCGGATTCAACTGATTCTTAACCCAAAATAAGCCAAAGGTCCTAATTAATTAATAGCTTTTTGAATCATCAGGGAGGGTGATTTTATGATTAGAAATCTTGTCACGAGTTTTCCACAAACACGATAGTATTATTACATTCTTCCACTTTTTTTATCGGTTTCAGGAGTTACGAGAGGAATCCTTGTACTAAAAGCATTCATAGCATGCAAGACACAAAGACATGTACTTCACGTGTTTCAAGTACATCACTATCACGCAAGTTAAGTTGAAGGGAATACCTGCAACCTTTAATTTGACCGACGATGAGACTAAATGAATTGTCTAGCTACATGTACCAGAAGACAACAGACGTAACGCAATCTTACACAAAATGAGAATCATATTTAAACCCATTTGATTGTCAAGACTATTTTGGAACTTCACATGTTTCAAGTTTTTAAAATATGAAAGGTGTTCTCTAGAATCAACGCTCTTTCATTTATCGTATGAGACCTTATGAAAATCTTTTAGTGTACTTAAGATCTAGTCCCGACCGACCCAAAAGAATTTTGACCTTGGCCCCCATAAAATTTTAGATCGACCCCATAAGTTTTGACACTAATCCAAATAATGGTAATTTATGATTCTAAAATTTTACAAATATAAACTCAAGAACAATATACACAATTAAACCTAATAATTTATTGATTCAATTCTTATAAGATATGAACCATACACAATTAACCAAAACCTTCACATATTTAAAACTTTGTCTAGGTTTCAAGTATTCAAGTTCTATCTCACACCCAAAATCAAACACGTGAAGAACCCTTTGTCCCTCCATCTCTCACCTTTAAGATTGTTTTTACTGTTGGAGCTAATCAAACAGACCACCGATCGAAATGCTTTTAGTTACCAGGGCCGTGTCTTTCTCTCAAATCAGATCTAAACCGCTATGAACCGTTTAATGTATTTTTGTTTTGTTTTTTTCTTCTAAACTTAACTTTATTACTTGTTTATTTAATTATGTGCTTATTTTTTTAATTTTAGATGGTTGGTTATTTGAATGAATACTAGATTGACAACTGGATATTTTGTTAATGTTATGTTAACTTATTGGTCAATTTCATTTTTTCCTTTTAGGATTGGGGGAGCCCACACAGGTAGTGATCCCCCGGACCCCTTGTACTCGACTATCCAGAGAGAAGATGTAAAGCGCAGCCGCAAGTAACCAGGTCAACGACATTCAAAGAATATATATACACAACCGGCGCTTGATATTTTCCGACCTCCATGAGCACCAACAATCATAAATTAAAAGAAAAACTTTGCAAGTCAACCATACCTTTTACCTTATAAACTAATATGTATTTCTGGCATTGTAGTGAAACATATAATAGGAGCGATTATAATGCTTTGAACTACGTATAAAACAATAATTTTAGTTATTTATTTGCCTATAAATGATGTTTAATTTGTACGGATGGTTCGTATAATGGGGATTGTAATTATAGTTTGATTGGGCATGGCTAGTGATGCATAGCCAACTTTCTTTCCTTTACATAGGCTATAATATTTTTGTAAGCCCATATCAAGTTTGAGACGTCTAAGACAAAATATCATATATTCTAACTCATTTGGTGATTCATTCATTTCAGGATGGGAAACTGTGAGACAGGTCAAGTGACGAAAAGGGTAATCTCAAACCTTTAACGTAGTTTTTAGACAATTTAGGAGGTAAAAGCTTAAATAATGAAAGTTGAGAGCAAACCGTACACATGTTGTCTCTCTTTTGCTTTACACTCTTTTTATAACACAGCAAAACACATTATAGGGGATAATTGCCAATGTATATATATATACTAGCTTAAAACCCGTGTATTACATGGAGTTACATAATAAACACTTAAAACATTTTTATTTAATCATTGCATATATATATATATATTAACTAACTATGTTGTGAACACTAAAAGATTAAATGTTTACAGTATTATGACTAAAAATTATGCTTTAAGATTTTAAAATTATTCATTAAATTCTTGTTAAATATAAATTCTATAAATTTAGTTGATAGTTATACAAATTACATAAATGACAAATTTAAAATTTAAATACAGTAAGTGCGGTATTCCTTTTTAAGATTTGCAAAACATAAACAATTTTAGTCCACCATAACATGTTTTGTCCCTAACGTTTCAAGTCTTAACAATTTTCGTTATTAAACCTTTAACAGAAGACTGTTAAGACTTGAAACGTTAAAGACGAGAATTGTTATGACCTGAAACGTTATGAACAAAAACTGTTAAGACTTGAAACTTAGGGAAGAAAACTGTTAAGACTTGGAACATTAACCCCTAACGTTGAAACGTTATGAGCGAAAACTGCTAAAATGTGAAAATTAGGGACAAATTTTGTAAAGTCTTGAAATATTATGATCAAAAGTTGTTAAACATGGTCCGTGATTTCGTAAACATGGTCTGTGATTTCGTGGTACGTGATTATACGTTTGGTCCGTTTTTTATGTGTGTAAACATGGTCCGTGATTGTAAACATGGTCCGTAATTTCGTGGTACGTGATTATACGTGCGGTCAGTGATTTACACCCCGATACCGTAATTACGTTAATGACGGATCTGCCATTTTTTTTCATTTCTAGACGTTGTTATCATTTGTTTATATCATTAATATTACAGTTTTGCGACCGCG
>WOUH02000001.1:2296821-2307435 GCA_009936405.2 Stevia rebaudiana
AATTTTATTTTCAACTGTCTCTCTTACCTGTTGAATAAAGCATATTAACGTTGTTAAAATCATTCGGGACATAAATGCGCCATAACCGTAACTTCACAGGCGATCACCAACTAAAATAAAATTTAAAAAAATAATAATAATAAGTTTGACCCCCTGCGGGTAGTAGAGGGCCCTACAGGCCGTATTTGGGGGGGGGGGGGCGGTCAAAGGGGGGTCCGAATAGCAAATGCCTTTTGTAATATAGTTGCTAGCTCTAAAAAAATATTGTTTTTTGTAATATAGTTGCTAGCTCTAAAAAAATAATCGCATATATTTCCATCAGTTCTAAATTATATTTTTTCAGCACTTAATGATACATAAGTTTTCAAAGAACCATCAAAGCCATTGAACATTGGCTCTTTAATTTGTTCTATCAAAATGGTGTTGGTAAAGAGCATTTTTTTAATAAAATAGTGAGTTAAAAAGTACTTACTAAAATGTTGTTGGTTAAAAAAACTATTTTCGTATAAATAATATAAAGGTTGTTGGCATTTGAATTTTGAAGAAAAGTCTCCAAGACGAGTAAATCGACCCCCAATTGGTCCAGAAGAAGACATTTATGAATATTACCCTCCACACGTGCCATTAGTTTCTCTGACATCCCATATAAGTTGACACCAACTGATTCAATAAAAGTCATTAGGAAGTCCCATTTAATTTTCATGTCAGTTTAATCCCTCAAAATTAGTTTTTGGATTACAAAAAGCCATTAACATGTAACAATGTAACTGAATTTTGTGTATTTAAAATCTCGCCTTTGTGTTTTGAAACTAAATTAAGGCTACTTATAATAAAGAAGCTTTAGACATGCAAAAGAAAGCTGGATTATAAGATTTCAGAGGTTCTTATTCAATATCAAGTACACGTAAACATAATGGATCTTTTTGAGATTGTAATGTATATTGTCTTACATACTTGTTTACATTACAAGAATACTTATGACCATTCAAACCTAGACACAAGCTTCCATTCAAACCTAGATACAAGCTTCGTTGCAAAGAAATCCAACGCCTTGTAGAAAAGGAACTTTCAGTTAGTATTAGTGTCTTAAAAGCCGAAACAACGTGGACTCGAAAGGAAATTGAACATGTATTTGGGAACTAGGAAGAATCTTTGGTGTTTTACTTAAGTTCCTATATGCACTAAGAACGCTCATTACAAGGACTATAAGTGTACGGTACATTTCGAGATCGAATGGCGTTAATCATGTTGTATGTAAAACCTATTTAAGTCATTGAGTTTATTGTTAAGATAAACATAGAGTCACTTCTAAGACAAGTTATATAAAGACAAGTGTTATGAGTCTATAAAAACAAGTCCATGTAATAACAACTTTGATTCAAACTACAATTATGTGATATTTATTCCACAAACAATGTTATTTAATATCTAGTCTTGATGTAAGAAAAGTCACAAAACAAGTACAATAATTATACACATTACCATGGTATCTAAAAATGGGAGTTGAGCTAGGTAGAGTTCCAAAAGCTGCTATTAACCATCCACACAATTTGTTCTTTCTGAGAATTGTAGATCCATTTAACCGACCCTTTGACCCCTTCAATCCGATCCAAACACACAAAATCTCTGATCCGTTTCGAATCCCCTCTTTTCTCATACCTTTGGCTCTCCCTCAAATCTCTAATCCCTAATTCCCCCTGCATCTTTCTTCTTTTTCCAGAAATTACCAACCCAATATCAAGAATCTGAAACGGGATTTATGGCATTAAGAAGGAAGTAATGTGCATTGTAAACAAATAGAATTCGGAATCAGGATCTTTTTGCTGTCTGAAAACGGGTTTGGATTCATCCGGAAAAGGGGTTTTAAAAAAGCAATTTCTGTGTTTGATTCTCGAAGTGGGTATAACAATAGCAGCATCGATTTGAGAGATGATAAAAGGGTATTATTATTAGGTTGATAGTGAAATGTCTGAATTGGTGGCCCGCACTGGTCGTCATCATCAGCGTTATGAGGCCGGTTGCCGCCTCATCGCCGGGTATGCAATTTCCCTTTCGTTTTCTAAATTCAATCTTATAATACGAATTCCTTTGCGAATATTCTCAAACACAATTTCAATCTTCAACCTTTTACCTGTCTATAAATAACCACATTCTCTAACCCCCAATATCTGAGTTATTCTTAATTAGGGTTGATTTGTGCTAAATTGTTTCAATACAGTAATTGTTACTCGTTCAATTCCTTAAGTTCTGCTGCCCCTTGTTGAGTTATTCATCATAAATGACTTTGCGATCAAGCAATGTAATGGATATCTTTGTACTATAAGATACATAGTATGAAACAATTAGGGCTTTGTTAAATTGGTATCATCTGATTATTATTATTCTATTTGCAGGTGCATTCCGTTCAGGTTTCGGTTATCTGAAGATGGTAATGGTAACAAATCTGATAAGAATGTGGAGTTACTGATGATCAACTCTACAAGTGGACCTGGTCTTTTGTTCCCAAAGGTACAACTTTTTTTTAATAAATTGTTGTTGAAAACATATATATGATTCACCATATGCTATGTGAATGTCTACTAAATACGTGGCATAAAGTATTGTATGATGTTGGGATTGTTTGTGAATGTCTACATACTCTTTAGTGTTTTATATTCCATTTAAGTTTTAACTGGTGATTTTACTTATTTATTTATTTATTAGGGTGGATGGGAAAATGATGAAACTGTTGAGGAGGCAGCTGCACGAGAAGCGTTGGAAGAGGCTGGAGTTCGAGGGGAATTGATGGTGAGTTAAAAATATACTTTTTACTGTTATCTTGATGTAATAATTGTCATTGATTTTTACACAAGATCCCTAAGGTTTTATTTATTAGGACATTAGAGGGTGTTTGGGATCAGTTATAAAAACTTTTTATCTGCTTATTGCCTTTTGAACTCTAAATTCCTTATTTCACTCGTAAAAAAACATTCAAGCAGTTTGTATCAACCACTCTTAAAACAGTTTATTTCTGCATAAAAACTTTTATTTAGAGAACACTCATAATTTACTAATTGCTGAAAGATTTCTGGTTTTGCTCTTTTCCTTTTTATCTTGAGTTGTTGATTATTTGACTAATTCTTTATTATATATTACACAGTTAACTAACTGTTTGTGGACATCAAGGTTTTGGGTCAACCTGGCCTTACTATACACTAATTTCCTATTTAACCTTTCAGTTTTGATTTTTTTATTCAACTCGCCTGGTACTGGCTGCCACCATTGTTCATTCACCGCTACCTCTGAAAAAATAGTTTTTTAACAATTTTACTTAATCTTGACCTTTGGAACTGTTTATTTAGTTATTGAGTAGTGGTAAGATAGTTAAACGCGTGCCATTAAGCCTTGATTAACTTAAGAACTCATCCATTGCAATCCTTGTTTCTTTACTTCTTTTTGTTTGGAAGTTAAAAAACAGATAATGTGTTAAATATGATTGCAAAAACCATATTAGAAAAAAAAAAAAAAACTAAGCTTCTTTTAGTAAAATGATTTAGGAGGTATTTAAATACTCTTGAGATGACTTTCAAGTAGAAACATCATGAAACACAATAATAAACATTATTATTATTTGAGTTGGTGTTTATATGATTAAGAAAATACTGTATAGCTTAATCCATTTGAGTTGGTGTTTATATGATTAAGAAAATAAACAGAGATGTTAATGATCAAAGACTGTAGTTTTGTAACATTAATAAACATGTAGAATACCATGAGTGTGATTTATAAGGTAAATAGTAGTGCAAAAATCAAAATAATCATGGGCAAACTGAAATAAACATTACACTTTGATTTTTGCTAATAACTTGATCCAAAAGTGTGTGAAAAGGAAAAGTTGTTTACAAGTTTGAATAAAATGATCCAAAAGAGAATACATCAAACTGAGTTCCAAAACACAATTTTGTTTGATGTTGAATCGATGATAGATAACTCATAACCCTGCTTTTATATCAGATTTTTTCCCATTTACCCTCGCTTTTTCTTTTTCATGATTTATAGTGGACCTTTTTGTTAAGTTTTAACGTCTGGGGAGAAAAGTATGAAACACAATAATGATTTTGATTACACGTTCCAATATTGGATTATTTTGTTTCCAGCATTTTTTGGGTCACTATGATTTCAAAAGCAAAACGCTACAAGACGAATTTAGCCCCGAAGGCAGGTGTCGGGCTGCAATGTTTGCATTATTTGTGAAAGAAGAATTGGAGTCATGGCCCGAACAGAGCCGTCGGGTCAGAAGTTGGGTCACGGTTCCTGAAGCGGTTCAGTGTTGCAGACACTCATGGATGCGTGAGGCTCTAGAAAATGGGTTCAACAAATGGAGAGATGATGGTATGGTTCGAACCTACAAATAACCAATTGTGATGGTCAAGGATTTTCATGTTTTTAGTTACAACTTGTTTGTTAAATTTATATTGTGCTGCCGCAGTATCCGCTGATTTTAACTGACTCTTGAAAAATCTTAACTACCATTTTCTTTTTTTAGAATAGTGTGTGTGTATACTACTAAGTCCATTTTTTATAAACTACCTATAAGTTATAGGGATAACGCGGATGATTATAAAAATAAACCTGTTCGAATTAGTAACTTTTAAGATATTTAGAATAAATCTTATTTACATAATAAATTCTAGTTCTAGCTAATATCTATAAATTTTGTCTTTTTTAGAAACTAGTTAGTAGTGTTATCATGTATTTATGATTGTATTTGTTAGTAATAGTAATCTTGGTGTATGCAATATGTAGTAAAATTTTTCAAAAACTTAACCAGGTTAAACACATTTGTTGATGGAACATAGTTTCTAATAACTGTTCTTCCAATTAAAAATTGAAAGAAAAATATGTTCATTGGATCTTCTCTTTCCGTATAAGAAAACTTTGTAACATTAGTGATCATCAATTCATCATTGATGGTGTAATTATGGTTCATAAGCAATATTTCATATTTGTGCATATTGTATGTGTAATACAGTCTTGCATTTATTAAAATTTTGTTTAAGTTTCAAATGCTTTCGGCGATTATTCTGGGTAAAAGCATGGAATGAATATGATAATCAAACTAGACCAATTCGATGCCCAAACCGCTTTTCACTTCAATCCGATTTCAGAGAGTTGATGTTAGTTCCTAACCACTATGTTGAAACTTGTGTAACCTGAGCAGAAATGATAAGAGTTCTTTCCGGTTTGGTCAACAAAAGTCAACAACCGGGTAGCGATGGAACTGGTTTCGGGTAGGTCTGGGTTATTGACGGGTTTTGACTGGGTAGAGTGAAACTGGTTCCGGTAATTCCAGTTTCGTTTTCGGTTATTCTTTCTCACCCCAGTTCGGGTAGGATCGGTTACGGATCCGGAACCGTTTTTTTAAACACCTCTACTTAAAACCTTATTGTTTTCATTTTGGGAAACATACATCTTCTCTCTCAGGTTTTTACTGAAGCCACTCTTTAATTGCAAGTTAGATTTTAATAATTATATCGTTTACGAGCTGGCGTATGATAATCCTAACTTAATAACTCTCAACTTTTAGACCATTTACCACTAAGTCAAGATGATACGGATCAACCCCTTTTGTTGCGCCAAAGATCTATACCGTTAACTGACCCTAACACCGTTACTATTTTAACGACGTAGCATGCTATCTTGGCATTTCTTTTTAAGGAGTTAAAGTAGTATATGTAGAAATGAAAGACCCAAATATGTTGTTCAAAGAAACATAGTTTCATGTTTCATTTTGTTCCCACCCACTCTACACTTACGGTTCCGACTCCGCAATCACAATCTTAATCTCTTTCGCATGTAAATCCCCAAAAGAAATATTTGATCTCAACAAATTATTTGCATAAACTTAACTACCACAGGTCTTGATGTGTCGTCTTTACCGAAACACCCGTCACAAACTCCGATCATGTGTGTCACGAGTAAGATAAAACAGACCAAACATAGAAGGATTATTAGAGTTGTGAAAGGAAAACCAGATTTTCTAGCATATAATGTATAAGAAGAGCATTCACGACCCATCCTTCAATCTACCCTATCCTATATTTAACCAAAAAAGCCAGCCTCATCCATATACCATATCCCCATTTATTTAGTCAATACTTCTCACGGTATGTATTATTTATCCTAGTTTGATCGTTCATAACCAAATAAATTTATTTTTAGGAATATACAAGCATGAAGCTCAAGTTAAAATTTTCAAACCCATATTAGTTGGAGAATTTCACAACTACTGGTTAATTGTGTAATGGTTTACCAACCAAACGGTTAAAGTATGGTTAACGTTTTCTGTTAACCAAACCCTCGATTAACCGAATATGCGGTTAACCAACTTAACACCCTGGTAACATGTAAATGTTGTAAGAAGCATACGCGAAGGTGCCTTTAACTAATCGACGTTACCAATGATTTCAAACTCAAGTGGTTAGGAGGAGGTATTGACTTGGGACTCTCCCTTTGGGAGGTCTGAGGTTCAGATCTAGCCTAGAGCATTGCTTTTGCTCAATTTCCTTTGATGGGAGAAAGTATACCTCGGATATAGGAGAGCAGAGGGTTTACAAATTTCATCTGGTTCCCGCTTATATGAGGGTACGGTCTCACAAAGGTCGATGAATCGACATTGGCTACGTTGTCAGGCTACCGATAGCTAGCACGCGACATCCTATCGTTTTTAAAGAAAACTTAGCCGACGTTTTAAGCAGGAGATATTTTAGGCGAACGAAGAATATGCATTTTAGGTCCCGACAAAGACAATAAAGTGACATAACAGGTGATTTAAGCATGTGGTTTCCACACATATAAAATAGAAAATAGAAAATAGAAAATATTTATGATGTCATCCTCAATAAATCAGCATACGTTATTAATAATGATCGACCTCAACTTGGATTTGGACTACGGAGTGTGTCCCACGTAAAGCGAGTTTGATGTAAAACAAAAACAAAAAAATATTGGCGTTCACAAAATATTAGAATTCTTTTACTAGCCCATTATATTCCGATTCTAACTATATTAAAGCTAAAACAACAAACATATTAAACACTAAAAGGAGTTAAAGGATTTTTGGTAGCCTTATAATCTATTAGTTGGTTATTTTTTAATGGTTTATATTTAGTTTTTTTTTTAATTATTTAGACTTAAGGTTATCTCTTAATTATTCAGATGTTATAAATCATTAAGAGCTAGCCTCTTAATGGATTAAGAAGCTACTAAACAACCCTTACTCAACTTGAAAAGTATAAAAGCTTTATGTGTTTAAACTAAAAATAAAAATCATACATTACCAATATTGACATTGTAAGGATATTCTTTGGAAAATTGCTAAACTTTTTCGAGCGGAATTTAATTATAGTTTAAAAATCTATGATGAGAGTACGTCCATTTCAATCTAGATAATATCTCACGATAATTGCATAAGACGGCCCGCAGCTCAGAATCCTTCATGTGCATGTATCCCACGTGAAACTCCTCCTTCGGGGGTGCAACATTGAAGAATGGCTGCCCTTGAGCTTCCAGACGCAACTACGTGCGCCATCCATTGAGGTTTTTCATACTCACAAATCAATTATTTAAGTGGCTGTAAGTCGGAAAGATGTGTATTTTAATGTTAGAGGTATAATGTGTGTTTGAGAAGGACGGCTGGATGAGTAAAGAATTGATGTGACATATTAGCTAGGTGTGTATATGAGGAGAGCACCCTAAAACGTTGTAGAGAGCCCAATGGACTTTGTACATAGTAAATAAGAGATAAGAAGTGACAAGAGAGTAAAATAAAATGTCATGTGACATTTTCTTAATTTTTCAAGAGTTCTTTAATTATTTAAATTAATTAAATTAACAATTTGAACTATTTTTTACTTTTAATTCTATTTTAAATTAAAATATATTTAAATTTTAAAATCATTTAAATTTGTTTTTATCTAATTAAATATTTATCTTATTTATTTAAAAAAGTAAACTGCACTTTTTATCCATGAGGTTTGCAATAATTAACAGTTTAGTCTATCGTTAATAGGAACGGTGTCTAAAGTTTCAAGTCTTAGTAATTTTGTCCCTAACGTTTGAAGTCTTAAACGTTTCTTTCCCTAACATTTCAGGTCTTAACAGTTTTTGTCCCTAACGTTTCAAGTCTTAAACATTTCTATTCCTAACGTTTCAAGTCTTAACAGTTTTCGTCACTAACGTTATATTTTGAGTGTTTACAACGTAGTAACTTAATATATATATACAATTATTCAATAAAAAGTCTTAAGTGTTAGTTATGTAATCCCGTGTAATACACGGGTTTTAAGCTAGTTACCTATATGGCTATACCATATATAATATATTCATGAGGGGAGTTGCTAATTCCAGAGACAGACACAACTCAGAAACAAACTAACAGAAATACAAATAACAAGCAAACATTCTTCCGCTCAATCAACTTTGATTTGTTAATTAATGAGATTAATTAAGAATTTAAAAGAGTTTAAATCAGTTACTATGATTCCCAACAATTGGTAACTGGGATTTTTAACAATTTTGTATCATTTGCTTCTCATACGGACTATCAATTAGTCGGTAGTAAGTTAACTATACTTGGATAAAAGATGACGGGTCAGCTAGTTTTGATCAAAGTAGATAGATTCTTGTTATGCCCAGATTCTAGTACCAAATGGCCTTTGGCTACGGTGACTGCATTACCAAGAATCTGGTCTGATCATAATCCAATTATTTTTTCTGGTAATCACTTGGATTTTGGCCCATCACCGTTCCGATTCTACAACACATGGTTACACGCTAAAGGATTATACAATATGGTAAATAAAGCTTGGGAGCATATTGAAAAAAAGGATTATATCTTATCAAGAAAACTCAAGGACCTGAAAGAGGGCATAATCAAGAAAGTGTCAATGAGCAGTAAAAAACAAATGCCGAGAAAGCTACGAACATAATCCAAGAAATAGAACTAAAAGCGGAAGTATATGTCTTTTAACTTTTAAGTGATTCGAATAAACAACAAAGAATTGAAGGGAATGTAAAAAGGTTTTGTTGGACATGTATTCTAGGAAACAATAGGTCTTAAACATAATGCAAGAATCAAATGAGATAGAGAGGGTGACAAAAACAGTAAGTACTTGCATGGAATAATAAAAAGGAAATTTAAAAATGAATAGAATGAATGTGTTAGTTATCGACGAGATTTGGACCTTTTATTCGGTGCAGATAAAGGAGGATTTTCAATCCGAATAAGTCGAGACACATAAGAATTGTCCAAAGGTGTACGTTCAGTCGTAACACAAGGACGTTATCAAAGCAGGATGCCACATCATTGGAAGTTCCATTCACTATGGTGGAACTCAACAGTGCAGTTTGGGGATAAATCCTTGGCCCAGATGGATTCACTTTTAAGTTCTTGAGAAAGTTTTGGGATAAATTTAAGAATGCGTTTCATAATATAATTAAAGAGTGACAAGGTATATATTGCATATCAAAAGGATGCAATGCTTCATTTATTGCTCTTCTTCCAAAAGTTAATTGCCCGTCGGGTCTAGGGGATTATTAGCTCATAAGTTTAATTGGTTGTATGCCTAAAAGGCTAAAATCCTAGGTAAAATTTTGGCGCAAAGAATTACTCAGAAAATTATGAAGTTAATTGGTTTCTCGAAAAATCAGCTTTTGTCAAAGGAAGGTGCTTTTTTATGGGCATATAGTAGTTAATGAGGTCAACTCTTTGCTAAAAAATAAAAGAAAAAAACAATGTTGTTTAAAGTAGATTTCGCTAAAGCTTTCGACACATTTAATTGGTACTATATGGACTCTATCATGGCACAAATGGGTTTCCGAACAAAAAGGAGAAGGTGGATATTAGGATATCTTAATTTCGGTAGAGCACTGGTTTTAAGCAATGGGGCACCTACAAATGAATTTCAAATTGAGACGGGCTTAAGACAAAGTGAGCCGTTATCTCCATTCTTATTTATTATAGCTATGGAGCGGTTATCAGCTATCATGTTGTCGGCTAGAAACAAGGGCATATATAGAGGGCTACAACTTCTAAATAACGAGCAAGAGCTTACACACATCTTTTATGTTGACGATGCTATTTTCATGGGGGCAATGGATGAAGGGAATATAATGAATCTAAAAAGACTTCTGAGGTGTTTTTACATGTTTTCCGTGCTTAAAATAAATTATCATAAATGCAAAATGATAGGGTTTGGGACTTCGAAACTTGAAGTGGGGGTTATGGCTAATATCATAGGATGAGAGATAGACTCGGTACCTCTCATCCACCTTGGTATGCCGATTGGAAGGCAAACAACTTGGAAGGGAAAAAACTTGTCTTTTGGGGGTAGACTTGTCACACCCTAGCCGGTGGCGGAAACACCGGCCGTGACCTCAATGATTGTTCAATAGCTCGATGGTTACTAATAATGCATTTCATATATTTAAATTACCAAATTACAATGTCTTACAAAATAAATAAACTAACATATCCGAAATAACATTTCACAGATGTAATTAAACAAAACATCTTCTAAATACTCATGCATCCTAATCCACCCAATTTAAATTAGTCATGGAGCTTCACGCTTA